>CAJPEV010001015.1:49515-81799 GCA_905338385.1 Darwinula stevensoni
CCTAAATCTCTCTCTCCGTTTGCCTCATCCAATTTAACATCGCCGAACGTGTCGAGAGACCTACCGTTGTTTCGACCGACGTGGAGAACTTTACACTTACTTTTATTAAACCTCATGAGCCATTTCTTGCTCCACTCGTCCAAAAGCCTTAAATCTCGCTCGGCTCTAGCCCTATCCGCCTCCCCCCTTATGGTAAAACCTATCTTGGTGATATAGTGACTTATGGGACACCCTGTACAATAGATACAAAAATGAACAGGCCAATAACAGTATTCTTGTTTTAAAGAAAAAAAAAAGGCTCACTAAAAGCAAACATGAGGGATTTCTTGATGAATTTCAGGGAAATGACCTAAAAATATATGTGGTTTGAAGAAAGTTAAATCAGACAACACATTAAAAAGGTTGACCACCACAAGCCACACCTGTGCACCTCACTGAATGGGAAAATCAATAGGCCAGCATTGCCATGCCAGTCAATGTGTTAAGGTCATTTTGCAGTCCAAAAATTACCTTCAAGGTAGGTGTCAGAGCAAAGAAATGCTCCATCACATTAGCAACACTTATTGATGATTTGATCAACATGAGATGAGAAGTGATTATCATGGGATGGAACATGAATAAAAAGGTTCATAATGATGAATTAGTTGATACTTCCTTCTACCACACACTTTGAAGGAGGCACCTCTACAAGGACTCTGAATATAAGTTATACAGGATGTTTCAAAAGTTGCACAACCCTATATACAGCATTTTTTTGAGGAACTTGAATTGAGTATAGAGTAAATTGAACTATGAATTTCTGAATATGTTGATAAGGTTCAGCATTTGCAGTTTATGTGAAAAATAAGGGACCCACAATACCTAATGCAATAGCTGATGTGTATGCATTCCAGTTAAATATATAACAACACTTGCTTATATGAAGGGCTGAAAGACAAAATGATCTATCTGCAAAAAATTTCTGAAAAAGCATTGTTCGTTTTGTGCTCATGGAACCTTATTCCTTTCATAGAAAATTATAGTTTTTTGGAATTAAGTAAAGGTTGAAGTGATCTATTGATACATACCACTTTTTCTCACTTTTAATATGATGGTTAGTGGCATATTCACTCATTCTGTGTGGAGCTTCAGGAAAGAATTTTTTGCAGATAGACCTCTTTACCTTTCAGCCCTTCATATATAGGAACTTTTGAAACACCCTGTAATTTTTTTAACATAATAATCAGAAGATCATGAAGACTTACATGGTCATCTGCATTGATGAGGTCCACATTTCCAATGAGAACTTTGAGATTGGGGAATTCCTCAGCCCAGGTTTCACCTTGGCTTTCACTCACCTCAAAATGCTCCAAAATTTGGGTATGACAACTGATGTTGCCAATTCGTTTCACAAGTGGACTTCGACTAATCACCAAAACAGGTTTGTCAGGACAGACTGCCTGGAGCTACATTACATGGCAAAAACAAAACTGTTCTTATTTTTCTGTTCTACACAGTTTACACATTTCCATTTATAATTATCTCTGATATGAATGGGTTTTATGTTGGAGGATGTTGGAGTTGGAAAATACCTGTTGAGCACAGGTGACACCAGAGATTCCTCCCCCAATGATAACAAAAGGTGCTTCAATCACCATCTCTACCAATGGAGTCAAGTACACATGTGGGAATGCTAGGCATATTCTGCAAAGACAGAGATGCTGATATACCCTGTACATCAATATATAAAAACCATTGCTGGGGAGTAATAGAATACAGACTAAGTGTTACCAAATCTTCATTACAAAATTGAGTTTAATACTTTTAATTTGTACTTTTTAGCTGGTGGCAAAATCTGAATTGAAGACAGGGTTTCATCTACATATTCACTAACATTTTCCTGATAGAGTAACTGCATTCACTTAAAACACAATACTTTCATTCCATCAAGTGCTTCAGTTTGAAAGGACTTCTCAGCATGAAGCTGGTTCACCTCTTCATAGAGGAGTTAAATCTTAACTGTCTCACAAATAATCTTGAAAAGTAATTATACTTGAAATTCAACAAAGCCTTAGCTAATACATTTGTTCATCACAATTTATCCATGAAAATTATTGTTATGTTCTCAATTACATTCAAGTAGAAGTAATGAGTATTTGCAGCAATATATGTTTTTCAAAGGTAACTCCTCCAATGTTGGCAAAAAACTTGATCTTCACAGAATAGTAAAAACTCAGTGGAGGATTTGTCAACTTCAAGGCATGTATTGAGGCAATTGAGCATATGTTGCTCAAACTTGACCATGTGTCAAATCCTCCTAATAATAATTCATCCAAAGCCTTTACAGTTACACCAATGTTTCTTAATATTCCCAAATCAAGGTTTTATTCCATAAATACCCAAATAGGGTTTTGAGTGGTTTTACAAATAGGAAAATGCAGGGACAATCAGCTCTAGGACACCTCTTTCATTTGCTTTGCAATTTCAAGACAATAGCATCGCATGGGACATAAGATGTAACCTCAAAGCTAATACAGAAGCAGCAAATAAGAAAGATCAGAGGTCCACAAAATGGTGGAATTCAATCAACATGTTCATGCTGAGCTTGAGCTTCCCTCCAAGTACTGCACAGGGACTCAACAAGGGACATGAAGTACCCAGACCGCACAACAACCAAAAGGGATACAAGGAATAATGTCACCCAACTCAGGATGAGGAACATGTCTTGTTCCTCTGTCACTTGGTGTGGAATAGGACCCACAAAATCCTCAACAGTCACATTTAAGAATGAATTATTAACTGCCGACACATTTGTCCAATGCTGAACAAACTCAAACAACTGTCGTAGAGAATACTCAGATGCATTGTACTTTGCAGCTCCACGGCCATTGTGAAGGAGGAGAAGAACTGGAATGGCTGAGATGCCAAAGCGGGAAGAGGAGGTTGGATTTTCATAAACCTCAACTCCATATACAGGCATGCTGGGATAGGCCCTGGGCAAGGCATTGATGTATGGTGCAGCAGCAGCTGAAAATGGACATGACTTGCCATAAAAAAATGCCAAAGAACAGTTGGCTGCTTGTGTGAATAAGGTCACATTCAGCCTTGGGGCAACATAGGTCAGTAGAGTTGTCATGTTGACCAATTCCACAGAATGTGGGGTGTCAGTCTCAAATGTATTCACTTGCTCGAGATTGGAACAATTCACTTTGACTTTTCCTGCCTCCTCTTGGGAAATCACAAGAGAGAAAGCTGAGAAGAGCATTAATGCTCCACATGCATTAAATTCTGACATTGCTGGCTACCTGAAGTGCTGTATATCTATGCTGGCTAATTCATTCATTCTCCATCCAATGACTAATCCCTCATGAATGGAGCTCTTTCAATGCCCTGAAAAGAGGGAGCAAAAACTGTCTGTATCACTTGACAAAATCTCCTTCATTGGCTCAGTCTCGAGAAGGGATCTAATACGCTGGGTGCCACATTAGAAAACCCTTTCAAAAGTTCCCACACATTCATAAGAAAATCCCAGGAAAAGCAAAAAATCTGAAGCAGAAGAAACATAAGTTTTTTAATCACAATGACAGAAGAGCTCAAAACCCTCCAATTAATTTCCTTGAATTCTAATGAGATCATTTCATAGTGCATCCCATCAAATCAAGATAGACAGACCCCTCAAGGCAAGTGCCTTTGGAGCACTGCTCTGGGCCAGAGTGAGTGTATGCGTGTGCAAATGCTCCTCAAAAATCAGCAGCCACCAGAGTGAAAACCGCTTGCCATTGTTGATAAAATCCACAAAGGAGATAATTTTGATATAAAACCATGTATTCAAGGTTTCCAAAAAATACAATGCAGTATAAAAACAGACATGAACAAAGAGGGCACATTAAATTTCTGTCAGGACGGAATGGTTTAATATATTTCTTACCCTACAGGCAAAAGTTCAAAATTAAAAAATATGTATGGCTACAACAAAACATCATGCACTCTGGTGAAATGGAGATTCAAGTCGAACACACACTCTAAAACAAAAGAGACTACTGCGGTTGATATGATGATAGAATTTAGCCTGCTGCAAATGCAGGGAAACATGAGAATGATGTTGACTCCTTGAAAAAAACTTAAGAATGAGATTTCAGTCTCTGAAGGTTTCCCATCTTACTTCCTCTTTGGATTGGATTTCAGAATAGAAAAAAAAAACACTAACACAATAGCTAGAGGTGCAACCAGGACTTTCAATCCTTATTTGCACTGGAAGGTTTGGGCCCCAAAAATTCAATAAATGGTAGTGAAAAAAATTATGGCTTGTACCACTGCAAGTAGACACTTCCCTAATGAAAACATATTGTAACTAATGTATAGCACTTACTGGTCTAATCTTGGTTAGATATTTTTGCAATCAAGTTTTTAAAAACATACAAATATAGGGGACAAATAGAATGGGAGAGTTAATTATGACTAGGGAACAGATTTTTATGCAATGGCATGTTTTTTCTGCAAAATCACTGGGGAAACAACCCAGATGGGACATTACTTATACAGAAAGTGATTGGTTCCATTTTAAAAATGACAAATTAATGTTTTCATGTTCTGATGCAAGTCTGCATATTTCAGCACTAATTAAAGCATAACAATCTACTCCCTGCTTTGCACAAATTATCAAAAGGAAATGAGTATCATGGGCCTGTTACTATCAATGAAGGAAGCTTGATGTTGTCCTGCAAGGGTATTCTTTGCATGAGCAGGCTATGCCAACTATACCATGGGGAAGAGGAATTCAGGTAATAACAGCAGACAAGCACAACTCTCACACACTGCATACCGGGAATGATCCTGGCTAAGCTGCCTGGATTGGCAATGGGAATGTGATAAATGACTTGACCGGGGATAGAGATCAGGGCGGACTTTTGTATATGGATTCAGGAATACAAAAGGAGAGGAACTTTCAACCAATGCTTCACATGATGTCAGTTGATAGGGAGACATTATGAACCTGGTGGCCATTTGTTGAGGTGGAACCGCGGGGAGTTGTTGGGCGAGACCCACCCACTGACCCCAAGGAAATGGACTGATTTGTGGCATATGATGTATTAAGAGAACTCCCTGTGATCATCTGAAAGAAAAACCAACAAGAGAGATAAGTATCCAACAAAGATAAATGTCAAAATGTGGTCTCTTGCAAAGGAAATTCAATTGGCTGATTTCACTATTACAGGTCAAACAATCTCAGGCTGCACAATTCTGAGGATAGTTTTTAAAACTCAGCTAAACACACAGCTTGATCAGTCACATGTTTGGTCCAGATAGCTGGGGTGAATGCAGCTTAGCAAATGCTTAGGAGCCAATCATCATTGCACTGGCATGGGCTATGATGTTCTTGCCAGTATGGATTTTGATACAGTAAAACCTGCCTAAAAAATGACTAGAATAAGATGGAAATTGCCCAATTCTACATATCTCTGCAGCAATGAATTTCTGTTGTAAGAAGGTTTTACTTTTCTTGCTTTGAGGTCAGAAATCAGGAAATTTTCCTGACTAGAGAAACCATATACACTACCCTCCAAAAAGTATCAGGATACGTGTCAGTTTCACATTGACGTCACTGCCAACCGCCTCAATAGCGTATCTGTCCCCCTTTGGCTGCTATGACACACTCCACCCTCTTGGGTAGGCTTTCCACCAACGAACAATACACTGCAGCTGGTATAGTCCACCATTCCTCCAGCAGAACAGTGACTAGTTCAGCTACTGATGTAGGATGTGTTGGTCTGGCCCTCAACCGACATTCCAGTTCATCCCATAGGTGTTCAATAGGGTTCAAATCAGGACTCTGCACTGGCCATTCCAACTTTTGTACATTCAAGTCCATGGACCATTGTGCAAAAACACCTGCAGTATGGTATGGGGCATTATCCTGCTGAAACAAGCATGGGTCTGTACCAAAGTTCTGCCACATTGTAAGGAGCATGGAATTGTCCAAATCTTCAGCGTTCATGGTTCCAGGCAAAACCACCAAAGGTCCTAGGCCATACCATGAGAAAAACTCAACACCATAACACCACCTCCTCTGAACTTCATTGTAGGCAGAATGCACTCTGGCATCAGATGTTCTCCAGGCATCCACCACACCCACACCCACCCATCTGATCGGAAAAGGGTGCAGTGAGATTCATCACTCCATAGAACCAATTTCTACTGCTCTACGGACCAATTATGGTGTTCTTTGCACCATGCAAGGCGAGACTGCTGATTGCGTTTGGTGATGTTTGGCTTATGCACTGCTGCTATCCAATGAAAGCTGAGGCTGTGGAGCTCGGTACGTAGGGTGCTCGTACAGACCTCAACCCCTGTTGACGCCTTAAACTCCTGGTTGGTGTTTTGCAGGGATGTGTGGCGAGATTTATGTGCCACCCTTCTGAGTACCCTCCGGTCACATGGGGTGAGCTTCCATGCTGGATGGGGGTGGTACTGTCACACTTCCATTTCATGATAACATCACCAAGGGTTGACTTTGGATGGAGCAGGCTATCTGCAATTGCATGAATCGACAGGTAAGTGATGTGACATCCAACAATAACACCCCTCTTGGAATCAGTCAGCTCGTCTCCATGTGCCATGACAAGAACCACTAAATTGTGGGGGTCATACACCTTCCTTATATACTGGTCCGAGTCACGTGTTTCAACAGGAAAGTGCATTGGACTATGAAAACAGGGGTGTCTGGATACTTTTTGGAGGGTAGTGTATAGTCTACTCGTAATCATATTTTACAATTCTTGGATATGGAACCTCCCTGACCCTTTTATTATGGGTAGCCATAAGGTACTTAACAGGACTTTTCATTCAGGTGCCAACAGCAAAGGGACAATCTACAGGGTTGCTAGATTCTATATGAAGTGCAAGCCATTTACAGAGAGCTTATTTTCAAGTGGTCAGACAAAGATAATGTATAATACACATAATATTCTCTGACAACCCTACCCATTTTTACAATCCTACCAAAAATGGTAAGGAGCTTACTGGCCTCCTTTATTAGGAGGCATGTGAGAATATTGTTTGGGCATAGACTGTACACCATGAAACAACAAGAGAGAGTTGATTGTCATATTTAAGGAGAAGAAAGGAAACTGAAATATGAGAATTTACTTCCAAACCAACATTTTTCTCCAATAAAATGCTAACTGGTACTTGTGATTAGATACTAGCAAATAGGGTAAACCTTGAGTTTGGCCAGATCCTCCAGCCGTGTCAGATCGCAGAGCTCCATGTACAGGGAATAGACCACCAGCCAGCCATACGCATTGAGGACAATGAAGATAAGCCACAGCCAGAGCATGGCCTGGTGATACCCGAACACTAGGTCATTCACCAATGAGGCAAAAACCAGAGCAAACACTCGCCAACCCGTGAAAAGCAACATGCACCAAAGCCAAGGACGGATCCTTTGTTCCAATTCCTGGAGAATAAGACAACATGATACTGGTCAAAGCTTGTATCAATGCATAGAAAGGATGATGAAGTTCTCTTACCTTGCGTAGTGCTATCATGAGAATGGTACTAGTGACCAAGAGGCACATCCCACCAAGAGCAGAAAACAGGGCAAAAGTGATCAAGCAATTCCGAACTAGGATAGAATATGGATGTCTTCAGGATATATGTCAAGAAAGCTCCCAAAAAATTGGACACCAAACTCACCATGGATATTACCAGCATACACAAAGTCATAGCTGATGACATAGTAACCATAGTGCGATGAGCCAGGTTCAGCCATGACCAATGTGTATATGTCAAAAACTGAGGTTGAGATGGTGAACAAGCTCAAAAACTGCTCAAAAGAAGTGCCATCATTCAATTAGCTCAACAATAATATCACTGAGTCTACAACACCTTTTTTAAGAAAAAAAAAAGTCCACTCACAATGGAATACATGCCAGTGATCCAGCTTCCATTTTGAAGATCAGTAACAAGAGCGTTCTCCAAGATGGGACGCCTGAATTTCTCAAATTTGGATGACTTAGTGGTGCGGGTGCTGTGTGAGGAGTACAGGGATCGCATGGACTGAGTCCCTATCATGGATAGGGACTGCATGTGTGACTGACTTGATCCTCCTTGTGGCATTCTTTTAGTCTCTTCCAATATTTATGCTAGTCCTCCCTACTAATGAATACATGCACACCAATAAAAAATTATTCAAAACTTATAATCAAGCACCTCAAGGAATTCACAATGAAATATCAGGAACTAAAGCCATCACAACCATAAAACAGTAAACAGTCCTTGGTCCCTAGTTCCTGGCAAGAATTGCCTCAAATCACCAAATCAGAAAGAACTCATCTCAACAGTATTAGTAAAGCATGCATTCACATTATAAAAAGACATGACAGAAGTCATGGCTTCATTGGATTGTAGGAAAATATATTAATTATATTTAGACTAGGCAACAACATAACAACAGGGAGCAAAGACATTCACTGAGGGCAATGGGCCACTGCCACTGCAGCCAAAATATAGAGCAGATCAATCAAATGCTTTTAGTGATCATTTGTAATAAGGAGTTTGCTAAATCCAATCAATTCTGCTTCAACCAGCATCGTGCTGTACATGAGAGTCCCATGTCAAAGCAGTTCTCAAAACAAGGAGCTATATAATACAGCTCACATAGAAGAACCATTCAACAGAGGATTCAGAAGTTCAGATTATATACTAAGACTGGGTTCAAGTGGATTGCATCAGAAAATACATCCCCCCTGCTATTGTATTAACTGCATAACCTCTGATGAAAGAGATGGGGTTTTCCTTGATAAGGATATAACCTTTAAACTTCTTTATTTTCCTTTTGTAGAATGCCAAGTTCCAAGGGTACCACACAAAAGACTCATCGGAGAACTGACACCATCTTCTACCTTCCTTCTTACAAACTGTCAATGCAGTCTCACACAAGAAGAATGCGGAAATTTCACTGACACTGCATCATACAATGTTTAATGGTTAAAAAGATATTATCAGCCCAGGTCCATGGCAATCTCAGAGCCAGAGGGAGCCATGTTGGCTGAATCTCTCTGAGTTGACTCATACAGCACCTGCAGATCTGCACAAGATCGAATTGTGTTCAAGAATTCATTCAGCTGCAGATTCTTGTCAGCATCTGGAATGGATTGGAGTGCAGCAACACATCGCATGGCTGAGCGCTTCAGCTCATCCAGCTTCTCCGATTCCTGCTTTACTGAATTTGCCTTAACCTGACGTGTGCAAGTAGATCTGAGAGGCTCTACCAGGCGATCCAGACGCTGGAGAACAGCCATTGGACACAGGTGTGATAGACGCACTAGCATCAGGTATGTGAGCATCTTGATATCATAGTGATCTTTTAGCCCACTTTCAACATGATTGAGGAATTCAAAAACATCTACACGATCCAAACATGAATCTAGGAGGGTGTACATGCATTCAAATGCTGCTTTCCGTAGGTCTAGCCCATCATCAACAGTGTGCTTGAATGGACCCATCTCAACCTCTCGGATGAATTCCTTTCGAACTACTGTTTCTTTGTACAGCAGGGGTAGGACACTGTCCAAAAGGTCTCGGATGAGAGATGGCTTGTTGTGAGCAGCAGAATTGAAGGTAATGAGTGCCACACGTCTCACACCTATATCTGGGTCTTCTAGGGTAGCAAGAAAGTCTCCAATGCAGCGACGAAGCAAAGTATCCACTGCCTGTGGCTGGTCAGATATGGTGAATTTTATCGCAGTGACAACAGTGCTTCTCATCAATGGGCTTTCAGAAGAAAGGTGCTCTTTCAACTTTGGCAAAAGAAGGTGAGGATCAATCAATGTCAGCTTTCCCAGGCATTCAGCAACAACATTCCTGGTCCCCTCTTCACTACACTCACAATTTTCAAACAGGAGATCCCAGATTGAGGAAACATATGGCTGCAGGTGTTCAACTGCACCAGGACTGGCACTCTGTGTGCTAATGATTTCTTTTAATGAATGCAGTAGAAGATATTGCTTCCTAGGCTGGGTCTGAATCTCATTAAGGACAAAGGGAAGATAATGACACAAGTTTCCAACAGCGACATTTCCCAGAGCATATGAAGCTGCTGTCTTAACTTCTTCAGATGGGGAACCAAAACTCTCCATAATCACTGAATTGAGTGATGTAACTGCACTTAGGTCAGTGTTCTTCCCTATTTCTCCTATTGCCAGCAATGAAAAAAGCTGCATGGGATCTGACTGTGGCTTCTGAACATCTTGGAGAAGCTTCTTCACCACATTCAGTGTTTCATTTGGCTTTGATGTGGCCAGAGCAGCAACACACTTAGCAATTGAATGATAAGCTTGCTTGTGCAGGTGTGATGCACTCTGACTCTTCCCTATGCAGCTTCCCAAGGCAGTCAAGAGATCATGATAAGTCATGCCAGGCAAATTTGCAGCCACTAAGGCTTGAAGGAAGTGCTGCAGTGCAGCTAATGCTGCACCTTGAAGAAGAGGTGAAAGGAGCAAGTTCATGACTTGAAGCATGATGGCTTTCCCAACAGTTGCCAAGACTCCTGGGAATTTTTTTGTTATGGTGGTGAGAAGCATGAAGGTCAGCTGAGTCATATGAAGGTCGCTGTCATTGATCAATGGTGGGACTTCATCTAGCACCTTCTGCAAGAGCTCAGGAGAAATACTAGAATTATAATTCTTGACAAGAGTATCAAGGAGAGTGAGGGTGCTAAGTCGCAGTGCCCGCTGGTTTTTACGCAAAAAGGAACCCAAGATTGGCATGGTGTCCCCAAGAATCAGCTTCAAGTCAATTTTGAGAGGAGATGCAGCTATGCCAGTTAGGGCCTTAACGGTGGTGAGACGAGTTATCTCATTTCTCAGCCGATCTAGGAAGATGGGGAGGCAGATGAACAACTCATTGTTGAGATGGTCTCCAAGATTAGCAATGATGACACCCATGCAGGAGATGGCTCGCTCCTTCACTTCTTGATCAATGTCAGCTGCTTTGAGACGCAGCAACGTGCAAGAATATAGAGGCTGGATGTAACTTACAAACTCCATCCTACCCTCTTCATCAAGTGGTCGGATAATACGTACCAACTGTTGAATGACCATCAAAGCTTCAGATGTGATTTTGTAAAACGGATCCTTAACTGCTGACACAAGGGGACCCAGAAGGGCAGGTATGTGAGCATGAAACACTTGAGGTGGATGAGTACTCATGAGAATATGAAGAAATGAGAGTGTATCAATTTTCATGTTGCTGCTGGATGTCTTGTCCCCAAGGGAGAACTGAATCCCAGGAACCAGAACATGAATGTGATTTGTCAAGGCTCCTGGAAGTACAGAGACTAATTCAGAAAGCAGTGCATATGCTCCCTGCCGGGTTCGTACACTCTTTTCTTTCAATGTCTTGTGAAGAGCTTTGACAACCTGAGGGATCTGCTGTGATAGTCGAGCAATGGGGGCTTCTGAATCTTCCATTCCCTCTTCTAACATGGGAGATCCACCATGATGCCTTGTCTGCTTCAACATAGCCATGTATGCAGCAAAGATATCAGACTTGACATTTTCCTCCCTCTCTTTGAAACGGGATATGAGGAGGGCTGAAATGGACTTATAGAAATAGGACAGCATATCAGGTCGAGTTGATGTCAAGGCCTCAAGGCATTTTGCTGCTGCACGTCTGACCTTCCAGCTCATATCATCATCATCTGAATATTCCTCCTCAGATTCCTCTCCATCAGGAATGTCCATAGATTCCCCGCCATTTTCTCCATCCTCTACCTCCTCATCTTCATAATTATAGTTGGGATCATAACAAAGTGCAACTTTGCAAATATTGACAATGTTTTCAATGTGATCTGCAATTTCTTTAGGACAGCGCCTGATGAATGACTCAAATGCCTGGATGCAGTACTCCCGCAGTTCATCGTCATCTTGTCCAGTGCTGCAGTACTTCATGACAAGAGGCATAGCACGCTCCAAGTACTCACCAAACCGATGCCCAGAGTGTCTACAGACAGCTCCAAGGCACTGGATGTGAGTCCTAGTGGTGGAACTTGCCTGACTCTTACCAAGCTCCTCAAACAAGTGGTCCAATAACTTGTTGTAAATTGCTGCATTGCACGATATCACCAAGTGGCCTATACAAATTATGGACCTTTTGCGGACTGCCAAACGAGGTGATGCCAAGAGTGGGAGGAGGGCACTAAGAATATCTGCATGAAAGGAGATCAAAAGCCCCCCAAAACGTGATAGCAGGTCACCCAGTATATCCAAGGCCTCCAACTGAACTGAGACATCGCCTTGATTGATGGCTGAGACCAATTTCTTGGTGATGCGCTTGCAGACAGAATTTGCAATGGTGACTGAAGAAGGAGGCAGCTCACAGATGACTGTCTTGAGGCCAATGGAAGAGATGTCTCTCAATTGCTCCTTGTCAGAGACCATGTTTGAGCAAAGGCTATCCACAATTGTCTCCACTTGAAGCTCCTTTACTTTGTTCACCAGAGGTCCAAGACATTTGACAGCCAGATTCTGTACTTCTCCATTCTTGTCCTCCAGGAGCCGTAGGAGCATCTTCACCACCTTTCGCTCAGAATCATCATCCAACTTAATTGAATCTTTTTGGAGCTCACTCATGAGGTCATTGGTAGCCATGAAGCGAAAGTCCTTGTCACTGGAGGTCATCTTCTCCAGGAGGTTTGCAATGTGCCAAGTTCCAGTCCCCATTTTGGTCACCTTTATTCTAAAGGTCTAGGGTACCTGCAGCAATGTGACAAAGGTCTCTTCTTAGTTTTACAAAAACCTGTTCATGATAAATAAATTCAAAATCATGAGCAACTTTCAAGTGGTCATTCCTTTCTTCCTATTTATTTTTAAAGAAAACTATCTTATTTATGATTAAGGCCCAACATCAGCCTGTCCCAGATGGGTCTAGTCTAGCCTGTACCTTGAGTCATCTTTAACTGGATTCCTGGCCCTTATGTTTGCATGCTTCTCACTCTTTTTTATGGTCTAGGGGTGCTTTATGAAAAGATACTTGAACCTTTAAGTTCTTCACTCATCCTGAAGGCAGGCACATACAACTAACAATTCTATCTGATAGATCTGTCCATGGCATCAACTAACGTTTACAAAATTTGTATTGGAATATTAATATCCACAAAATTTGTGCTCAACCTCTATTATAACAACATCAAAGTATACACCAAGCAGTACACAATTTCATGAAAGAAAGAGGAAGACCATGTAATAAATTCTCATGTTTTTCCCAGATATAGTGGGTCAGTGATGCTGAGTCAGTCAAATCAGATGACTTCTAAGGGCATCTTTCCTTGTTTGAAAGCTTGCCATAATATTTACTGTCTACAGATGGTACTTTAAAGCCTATCTCCAAAAAAGTTTGACAAAAATCAAGGAATAGTGATTTTTGACCTACCCATACTTGGAAAAATAGACACATTTGTCTCATTCATGGAGGTAACAAACTCCTGACTCATTGACCTAGTAACTAGCAAAATTACTTTGTGTGCATGATAACTATATTCCAATCAAAGTCCATGCAGGATTAAACATCTGTTTAATCCTGCATGTAAAAATGGTGTTCATGTATGGGCATGATATAGGTAAACTTTGTACTGAAAGTTGGAAGTATTTTCTACTCTTGCACCTGAGCAATTCTAAAATATTCCCAACTCCTTCGAATCCATGGTGATTTGAAAGGCATACTTTACATATCCACTAAAAAGATTGGCACATACTTTCATAACTTGGATACTTGTCCTCCTTTGTCTTGTTTTGAATTCTTCTCAAATGAGTAACAAGGATGATACCTACATGACACCAACGGCATATATGTCAGATATAAACGCAGAAACGAAGTGATTACTAGGGCTCTCACAAAAGAATGGGATTGGTGAAAGAGATTCCAGGCAGGAACCACTCCCAAATAGGCTACGAATGCAAAATTCCCAGTTTGGCTGATGTTAGTTTCTGCAACATCCAAGGAACCTGCAAAAATAACACCAGACGGTGCTGGGCCCTTCTCTTCAAACCATCTGAAACGTACGGAATTCTCTCCGTTTATATTTTCCATTTCCAACACCATTTCTTCAAGCTATTTGATCGTTTGGAGGCTCTAGCCTAAGAAGGATGCGTTGTAACCCACACGCCAAGGGATGAACGTGATGAGAAGAGGAAGTGCTCAGGAAGACTTGGTGGGAGGCATAAATTAGTGTGGTCAAGCTGCGCTCAAGTCGAAAAATAGGGCCCATGAGATTGTCGAACTGTTAGCCTACTCGTGATAGACCTACCGTTAAGCTAACCTTCACCTCTCAAAACTTCTTTCCAGCCTAGGGCCAGAAGACATCGATAGAAATGTAGAACTCAACCATCGAGTAATTTTTAAGCACTGATATTTTATGCATAGTATCTCATTGACTCCTTACGCCAAACGCCATATTGGACCGACGGTGCTCAGTGCTGCCATGAAGCGCAGTACACTGTGACGGCTACTACATCTTTAATTTCCTTTATTCCTTAAAACCGTCCGAAACAGGACCCATTCGATGCAATGAAATTGTGTCAACATTGAAAAACGATTGAAATTTTGAGACATGGTTGATGTTGAGAATTCAGCGAAGAATCGAAGGAATCCCGGCAACTCGTTAATTAACCGAATTTTCAGCGTATAGACTCAGAGGCTACTCATGGATTACTGAAGCCGTTTGGAGGCTACAGGTATTAAGTGCAAATTCGTTTTTCACATTTGGCTTCATCGTAGTCTCAATGGTGTTTCAACGTGGAGTTATCCACGTTACTCAACAGAAAATAGGTTGCACCAAGCGGAGCGAGATGGAGCCTAACCGCCAATTTAGCGATTCTCACCCTGGTGCCATTGGAATGAGTCTCCTGTTATTTTCATACAGTACCCGATATTTTCCCACGAACAACTTCAGGGAAAGTTTTGGCATTTCTAGATGGACCCATTGAAGGAGACTCCAGGTAGGGTGAAATACCCAGTGATGGGCCAGCCCCCAGTGATGGGCCACGGTGCAGAAAAATTCAAAGAACTAAGCATGCTAAGCTCGCACACGTATATCATGATAATATTTTCTTATAGGAGGGTTCTGGCAATCCATACATAGCCCCGGGCTCCGCCTCTAGCCGACGGGTGTGGAGAAAAAAAATATTTATTGGATCCCCCTCAGAAAGTCCACGTTTTCTTGAGCTTCGTGTTAAGACGAGTGCTTGTGCATAAACTGTGTTTCTAAGTGTACGTAGGGCTGCGAACGTCATTGAAGTGTTTTCGTCTCACATCTGTTGACGTGGTCTGGTGTTGGGATGTCAAATTTGATATTAATCANGCGCAATTACCTCGTGATTGGGGGCAATCACGGCTAATCAACGAAATTGGAAGGGGTTGCTCGGGCTTCAACCGTCCGCACGCCCTCTTCCAATGTTCGTCCTTGCTAGTTCTAAGTGTCCTTCCCAGCTCCAACAGGCAAGGAACGGAGTCTGGATCACACCAAATTCACCTAAGCCCAGCTCCAACCCAATTCACCCAAGCCCAGCACTTAGGCCCTCGGCTCCAACCGAGTAGAACTAGTAAGGTCTCAATTTAAGCAATGGGACTCTAGCCCGACACCTGATGGCAGTGGCGAAGTCAGGAACATTGACTCTCCCTCTCCTCCTCTAGAAGCATAAGTTGGAAAGATGTGGAGATCATAACATGAGATTTTCCCAGCGAACACATATCTACGAACAAAAATGGGTCCCAAGGCCCTAACAATTTTGTAACTTATGACAAACAAAAAAGACCATAAAAGTAACGTACGCTCCATTGTTTGACATTGGGGAGGTTCTGGTCGATTCGACCTGGTAAGGCTGACAGGGCGGACATCGATCCAAGAGACTCTTCGCCTTCCCATGAACAGTAATGGATCGTCCAGAGAGTTTTGCCGAAGGTGCCTTAAGTTTTGACTCCAGGTACGTTAGAAATTGATCGCAGGACGTTCTGTTTCGACTTTTGGGGAGCGGGAATCGAATCTCGACAACAGTTCGTACGGTTTTGGCATGGGTACGTTAAGTTTTGAAAGTCATGATTCATCGAGAAATCGCAGATACGTATATGAGGGCATCGTGCATTACCCTAGCCTGGCCTATTGGTTGCGAGAAGCTCACATAGTTTTTTCGATCCCGTACGTCCCAACACGGAGTCTCAATGGTGAAACTGAAGCGGATCATGAATATACTTGTAATATTAAGCTCGGAAAAAAAAGATAAACCCATGTCTGGACTCCAGAAGTCTACGTGACCCTACGAAAAGAAGTTTCTTCGATGTGAAACCTAAGAATTTTTACCTATCATTATAAATTGCGTCTATTGGGGCTTACAATTCGTTATAGTGGATTTCTTTTCATTTCCATACTCGAAGCAGTGACATACACGTGTATATTATATCCTCAATGTGAAACCTAATAATTTTTACCTATCATTATAAATTGCGTCTATTGGGGCTTACAATTCGTTATAGTGGATTTCTTTTCATTTCCATACTAGAAGCAGTGACATGCACGTGTATATTACATCCTCATGGTTCAGGAGAGTTGGAGTTTTCCCCTCAGTCACACATGATCGTCTTTTCATTTTCTTCCTGTATGATACATACGCGAGAAATCTATGATAAGAAGGAATACTAAAGGTACCGAACTATGCATTTCATCGCATGACGTTAATTTGAGTTTCAAAAATAAGAGAAACCGACTGAAGGGACTCTTTCTGCTTCTATTCCGGCCTCCTAAAGAGATATTGTAACCGGAATGCATGCTGAAATTAAGGAATCTTCAGAATTATTTTCACGGTCTCTTGTTGGCTTCCTTATCTCGTACGTTAAAATATTGAAGAGCGTACGTTGATTTTGATAAAGGAACGTACTTTTGACTGTCGGACCCATGGATGTGAGAAAAGAGCGCAGAGTTTTGCGGATCGTACGATTTTAACGATTTTAAGTTTTGAAAAATGTCCATCAAGATATGAAATAGGGCTCTAGCAATTGGGAAAAACTGTAAAAATTTCCAGAATTATTGATTGCCATTGAAACATGATACTTATACTTTTACCAAATACTATTTCACAAGTATCATGATGAATACAGAGCAATAAAGAAGACTCTTCTCCCAAGGCCCAGTGCATCTTGCCTTGAGTTCGAGTGTTCGAGGGAACATAAACGCCATCTTATGCCTATTTTGAGTACCGGATATTACGTCTGTAAGGTACCAAAGTGTACATCTGGACCACATCCGTATGAAGGTAGATACGGAGGTCCGAATGAGAACCGGGATACAAATAAGAGGACTGGTATGTACATCTCACATTTGTACTTCTCCTTGTACGTTTTTATTTCGGTGTGTATGTACCGATCTAATGGTGATGGTGAAAGAACTTGATCGCAGTCTATCCTACCAGTTAGGGCTACAAAACCGATTTGAACGAGCAAACTATTGATGATTTGTATCTCATTGTGGGCTGATGTACCGAGCTCCTAGTTCTAACATTACTAAAATGTAAATTCTCAGGTTTTGAAGAAATCTAGGATTGGCAAGCTAATGTGTTTGACAAAAAAGTGAAAGAAACTAGAAAGCTTAAAAGTTCTTCAATGCTAAACAATGAGGTGGGTTAGCATCTGTCTGGCACGGCACGAAACAGCATGGCACGCTAGCATCCTTTTTTGCCAGATGACATGAAAAAGTTTGAATCCACACTTATCCAATCTAGCATGGCACACTCACCCGCCTCTCAGCTGTTTTTAACGATCGCATCTATCGTTGTGGGGCATATCCTGTCCTCAACCTCCTCTTCTGTTACGGGGTTTGGCGGTTTTTCGATGGAAATCATCTCATGAAGCTAATAAAAGGTTTTTCTGCTGTTTTTTTATGTTCAATGAAATCGTTGGTGATGGATAAAGTATAGTTCTCCTCGGAGAAATAAGACCTCACTTCAGAGAACAAATGATCGACTGGAAAAAAAGCTAATTTTTCAACTGTGAAGCGGTCAGACTTGTACCTCGCAAAGAACCGTGTTGTGTTTCACGCTTTTTCGCACTTACTGGAGAAATGCTAGGTTTGTATTATACCACTTCCTCCTGAAATGTTGAAGTCTATCACGGGTGACCATGGAAGATCTTGAATGGTCTGACTTTTCCTTCAAAATGAAATTTAAAAGAAGAGCGGACTGGGACGGACACACACAGGTAAAAACTAGTGTCACAATCGTCTGAATGCATCTTAGACGAAGGGCAATCCATATCGGCCATCTCTGGCAAAATTCCCGTACATCCCCAAACTCTCTTTCTGTTCTCCGTTTACTTAGGCTCGGGGAATGGGATGGCAAATACAATGCCACTCAGACGCGAGGCATCACCGCACCTCGGCCGTCATGGCCGATGTGACCAGTGCGATCGGGGCGTGAAGTCTCTAATTCTCACGTCAAGGAGCATGTACAGTAGGGTCCATGCTTGAACCAAAAGGTGAGCGGGCAGTGGCCGTCAGCAGCTGGGTGAACTGTCGATCCAGGATACCGCCGGCACCTAGTGTGACGATATCTCGTCTGGCATGACCGATAGTACTAAAACAAGATAATGGACTCGGGAAGTTACCGGGCAAACTGCCTTAACGTCACAAAAGAGGGATTTATTCCCTTGGGAAGGTTCGTAATGGTCAATACGGAACCAATTTACAAAGGGCAAGGATACCTATGCAGACCAGGTCTCACACATATTCCATTTATTCAGACCTACACTTCTACATATATCACGCATACAAGAATTCTCACAGGATTCAAGTAATATGGAAATTAGGCACAAAAGTCTCTCAGCACAACCTCACGAGTGCATCCCTTCCTTTCAAAGTATTAAGACAAATTCTGAAAAAAGGAACAAATGTCTCCTCACCCTCGATGCAGCACCATGCGCAATTACCTCGTGATTGGGGGCAATCACGGCTAATCAACGAAATTGGAAGGGGTTGCTCGGGCTTCAACCGTCCGCACGCCCTCTTCCAATGTTCGTCCTTGCTAGTTCTAAGTGTCCTTCCCAGCTCCAACAGGCAAGGAACGGAGTCTGGATCACACCAAATTCACCTAAGCCCAGCTCCAACCGGCACTTAGGCCCTCGGCTCCAACCGAGTAGAACTAGTAAGGTCTCAATTTAAGCAATGGGACTCTAGCCCGACACCTGATGGCAGTGGCGAAGTCAGGAACATTGACTCTCCCTCTCCTCCTCTAGAGGCTTTTGAACTGAGTTTAAATAAGGTTCCCTCCTTCGATTCTCGTCACAGTCAATACAGCATGCTGAATGCTCCATGGCTGGATGGATCACCAATCATTTTCAGATGCTGAGCGGCTTGATGATTGGATAGATGATTGGGAAAATACCGACAGTCCCGTAGGAAAATAGAGGAAGGTCGGATCTTCCATTCCGCTAGACACATGTCTTTGGAGTCCCATAGATCAGAAGGAGCCATTCCCTTCCCTTCATGACCTTTACCTTTCCCCTGGATGACAGATCGGGGCCAGTAGGTAAGGCATGAGGGAGGGGAAGATGAATAGCAGTAATTTTCTCTATTCCTGGAACATCCTCGAACGTCCGGCGAATGGAGGATACCCTGTCCCTGGGTCACTACACTAGGACTCCCCCAAGATGGCTACAACGATGCGGTGAGAATAATCTAACAATACGATACCTCAGATGTATGGTTGTCAATGTCGCAGGATCCCTTCCCATTCGGCACAACGTCGAGTCAACGTTGGATGAGGATTGATTTTTCTACGTAGCAATTTTGCCGCAACGGTGCATGAAAGGTGGATTCAATGTTGCCACAATGTTGAAATGAAACACAACTCAACGTTAAAAATACGCTCATGCGTCACGTTGCGCCAGCGCTGAATAGTTAACGTATGGGCATTACCTCCTCCCATTCCTAAGCTTGAAAATGTGCCAATAAGAGTAATCGCTTGAAAGTACTCAAGAGAGTGCATTTATCCCACAGAGGAGGTTCTTTTGAGGTTGCAACTTCCATTATTGGATTACAGTCTGAGTTGCATACTTGAATAACGCAACCCATTCTGACAAGGAAAGGAATTACGTGTCTGTCAGCATTCTCAGGTTCGCCTCTTATCGCAGAAAAGCCAGACACGCCATCATAGGCTGAATGCATGCCGAGGCCTTCGTGATTCCTTCTGGGGTGCGGAGGGTCAACTCCGGGTGCCGTTTCAAGAAACCCTTGCGCCACGCTCTTCCTGGACGATTATTCACAAATGGATTTGACCGCTGTGCAATGCAGATTTCCTGGTGAACGTTCTTGAACCAGCTCCGAATGTCCTCCTTCGAAATGCATGCCGAGGCCTTCGTGATTCCTTCTGGGGTGCGGAGGGTCAACTCCGGGTGCCGTTTCAAGAAACCCTTACGCCACGCTCTTCCTGGATGATTATTCACAAATGGATTTGACCGCTGTGCAGCATCGAGATAGCATTTTGCAGTATCTTGTATGTCGTCCCAATTCCTTGGGAACCCTTTCTTTTGGGATGCAATGATCCAATTGACCAGCCTCTCTCCTCTTCGTGTGTTAAAACTGGAGGTGGCCCTATGAAAGCTTTGGCTTTGCCTTCCAGACGAGCAGACAGTGTAGTTTTGGGAACTGGAAACTGCTTTGACGCCCCACGTACAGTGAGATCGCAGTTCCTCATGGCAAGGATAGCATTTTCCATAGCCTCCTCATCATAGGGAACCTTTGGAGTGTTAGGCATCCTGTAACCAAAATAATCAGTTATGGAGGCATAATATCCTTCCGATAATATAAATTGGCCCATCATTAAGACAACACGAATGATTCATGGCACCAGTTATGGCCCAGGTGGTTCATCACTGGGTAAGTTTGTGCATGTCGATTCAGTGATGGGCCACCCTTATTCATAGCTTTCTTGATGATTAATATCAAATTTGACATCCCAACACCAGACCACGTCAACAGATGTGANAGTTTGTGCATGTCGATTCAGTGATGGGCCACCCTTATTCATAGCTTTCTTGATGATTAATATCAAATTTGACATCCCAACACCAGACCACGTCAACAGATGTGAGACGAAACCTTCAATGACGTTCGCAGCCCTACGTACACTTAGAAACACAGTTTATGCACAAGCACTCGTCTTAACACGAAGCTCAAGAAAACGTGGACTTTCTGAGGGGGATCCAATAAATATTTTTTTTCTCCACACCCGTCGGCTAGAGGCGGAGCCCGGGGCTATGTATGGATTGCCAGAACCCTCCTATAAGAAAATATTATCATGATATACGTGTGCGAGCTTAGCATGCTTAGTTCTTTGAATTTTTATGCACCGTGGCCCATCACTGGGGGCTGGCCCATCACTGGGTATTTCACCCTACCTTTTGGGATGCAGAGTTCAGAAAAAATCCGACTTTGGAGGTACATGTCCTGGAGGTACACATTTTGGGGGGAGAAGTTTTTAAAGATATATATTGCAGGATGGCATCAAGAGGCATGACTGGATGTCCCGGGTTCGGTGGTGTAGCGATAGCACACCTGACCGGCAATCATAAGGCCCGGGTTCAATTCCCGACCATTCCTTGGCTTTCTTTCGGCCTCTTATACCTTTCAAGTCACGTCACTCATTCCCTCTCCGTAACAATATTTTTGCTTTAGTAAAACGGAGAGACATGGAGAGCTGAAACTTGGCATGGACATACCTACCAAGACGATAAGTTCAGGAAAAATGTAAAATTTAAAATTTACCCTGTGGGGACATATTTTTAGGGGTGGACGTTTTCGCGTATTTTTTTTTGCCCTGGCGTATTAAGCTGGTGCGGAAAGCTGAAACTTGGTACATAACTACCTATTGGGATGCTGCATGCAGAAAAATTCAGACTTTGGAAGTTAATGCCCTGGGGGCACAAATTTCAAAGGGAGATGTTTTCAAATCATTTATTTGCATCATTTAAACTGATGAACATGGAAAGCAGAAACTTTGCATGAATGTGACTACTGAGACAAGGAGTTAAAAGAAAATGTTATGACTCGATACATCCCCCTGCGGGAATTTTTTCGAGGGGCGATGTTTAAAAAAAATTTGTCGTGGCGAATTGGACAGAAATGGAAAGCTGAAACTTGGCACACGTATAAGTGACCTGATATTATTATGCCAGAGTTGAGGAAGTATTCAGCTTTCATGGTGCATTCCCTCCTGGCAAAGCTTTTGGGTGCGTCGGCTTTTTCCATGTTTTTTCAACAGCGAAAAGGGCAAATGTATAAGGTTGAAACTTTGTGGGCATGTAGTTCTCTGAGCATTGATTTCGGTAAAAAAAAATTGTACTTTTCGGTTAAAATGCCTGAGGGCAATATATCGCAATAGGCTTTTCTTTTTTCGATCCAGCAAAACAGAGGGCGCTAGAAAGCTTAAAATTGGCAAAGAAGAACCTGATGGATAGCTGAGTAAAGAAAAAATTATACTTTGGTGATACATGCCATAGGAGCACACCTTTTCGGGGAACAACACTTTCAAATAGTTCTCTTTGCTTCAATCAAACGGAGACACATGGAAAGCTAAAACCTGGCTAGAACGTGACTGCTGACGCACTGAGCTCAGGAAAAATGTCATTATTTCCATAATGTTGGAATTCTGTGGGGATATTTCTTAGGGACGTTATGTTTTCATAGAATTTTTCATATTCTACCGAATCGGGCAGAAATAGAAACGTAGCAGCTGGCGCACGCATAACGGACATGATGTTGATTTAAGCAAAAATTCAACTTTTGCTGTGTCGCCTCAGAGCACAGCTTTTGGGTGGATCGCTTTTCCAAATATATTTTTTACGGTCAGTAAAAAGGGGAAACGTATAAGGCTGAAACTGGGGGCATGGAGTTCCCTGAGTCAGCATTTCAGAAGAAAAAAAAATTTCGTTAAAACCCATCATGGCACTTTTTTTCAAGTCCCATTTTCCCGAATTATTTTTCGATCCAACGAAACACAGACAGAAAATTTAAAATTCCCTCAGAAGTACCTATTTGATGGCTGAGTACAAGAAAAATCCTACTTTTGAAATATGCCCCATTCGCGTAGATTAGAGGGAAGTATTGAAAAATGTATTCTCCACCCTTACAAAAAGGAACAAATGAAAAGATTTCAACTTTTCAAGACTTACTCCATCACAAAGGAGTAAAATTGCTCTCTTCCTCCGTGGGTAAAAACGCTCCCATCAGAAAGTGATAGGATTGTTATGCAAATACGAGAATTCTCATATTGTGTGTCGCTTTCGCTCTCGTACAGGCGTTCATCTACCTCTGACTGTACTGAATACAGCACATGTCAGAGAGTGTGAACCACCTTCTATAGGTTCCGTAGAGTATCAGGGAGATCAGTCCCTGATTACCTCATTTAATTGAGGTAAGATTAAATGAAACTCATGGACATCTCTATGTTCTAGATCTCCTAAGCTGATAAAATCATGTGTTCAAAAAGGGGTTCTTAATAGGAATATGAGCTTGTTTATGGCCTGGACTCTATGAAATACGTCTTGAATATGTGAAAAACAAATGATGAAGTGTCCGTGTTTATTGATTCCTATAATGAAACTAGGCGAGACATATGTCGAGGTACTAAACAATCTTGCGAGGGACGATTCCAGGGAAAGAGGGAAGGGAACTTTTGTGTACTGTGCGAAAAGCGAGACCTTAATCTCCATCTAGTGGCCTGGCGAAGAACTTCAAGGTGTTCACTTCAATACGAGCGGTGAGGGAGCATTTGATGAGTCATATGAGAGTAAAGTCGAAAAGCTCAGTGTGTGTTCACTTTTTACTCCCCAAACACTCGGAATTTTCTGAGTGTAAGCTATTCAGAGGATTCTTCAACCCAATCCGTTAACCATGTCACGCTGTATAACAGATGATTTTTCAAAGCGCTATCGCTTGTAATTTGCATAAGACACAAGGGACAAAATAACGGATACCGTTCATTAGTTCGTGAATTTCTTGGACACCTGACTGAAGAGGAGATTGCAAGAGCATGGTGGCAGCAAGATGGTGCAACAAGTCACATATCGAGGCAGAGTATGGCCGACCTTCCACTCTTGTTTGGGGAACGCATCATTTCGATAGGATTGTGTTTCCCACGCTCACCAGATCTCTCGCCTTTGGATTTCTTCCTATGCATAGGACAATCCCTACAACAATAATCCACACACCTTGGATGAATTGAAAAACAAGATCTCGTAACTCATTGCCGACAACCTACCCACATCTCAGGGACGTGCATTGTTGTGCTTCTAAAATGGCGGTGATCAATTTAAACTCCTCTAGTGATAAACCAATACTCTGCACGTCTTTCCAGACAACAAAGTACGTTACTACCAATTCTCGTAATCCCAACTCTTTCCTTTTAGAAAATGATTGAAGATTTATTTGGTTCTCACTTAAAATGATCACCCTGTATATGTATACTGTGATCGAAAGCATCTCCAAGAGACAATGCCAATGGAAGAAGTAATGAGATCTGAAAACATTTATACACGTAACTGCTCTTCAAAGATATGCATATCAGAAAGAGAACAAAGAGGCGCTTGAATATTTTTCGCGTGATGGCTTTGTATTTAGTCCCTAGGTTCATCTTTTTGCATATTTAATATATTTGCAACACTCCATCCTCTTCCCTCCCTCTAAACCGCGTCCATGAACCGTTTTAGCAGGCAATGAGCGCAGAAGTTCCACCGAGCTACTGCAAGGAGAGTAACGAAGGAGGCGACAAGATGTCCCAGGTCACTCCGAAGTTCCAGGTCACTATAGTCCAAGCCGAAGGCTCCCAGCCCGAGGAACCCGACCAATTGAGATCCGATCAATTTCTTATTTCCCCCAACTTCGCCGACGACAATGCTAACAGCGGTATGCTCTTCGTTCGTCGCAAATGTCCACTTTTTGACATGAATAAGACACCATCGCGCATTGAACGTCTTACTGCGATGTAGGAAGTCTATCAGATGAAGCTAGAAATTGTGTAGAATATGTTTACATTCCCTGCATTTCTCAATGTATTTAATGAATTCATTCCATTTATTTTCTAATATGACCTTGTATAGTATTGCACAATTGCTTACGTATCCAATAGAAATATCACCAATGGCCGGGAATGGATATTGTAAGGACTAGTAGCACGTAATGAGATATATCCCTCATGAAAGCCTGTGCAACAATTGATACAGGAAATCGATGAAAATTCTTTTCTACTGCAGATCCATCTGAATGCACAAATTGCAAAATTATATTATTTTGCGTGGGCGCCGCTTAAGTGCCATACTTTATTGACCCCGTCATTGGTATATTCAGGCATTTTCTGCACTCTAAGTCAATTCAGTTAAGGCTTTGTGAATCCTCTTTAAGTTAATCAGTTTTGGGAAGTTAAGCAGTTGAGAAGTATATTTCAAGGAGTAAGCAGCGACAGACACGTTTGAGTATGGTTAAATTCTTACTAATGCAAGTACACGAATATCATATGTATGGTCGATTCTTTCACACTAACTCATTTGCCAGTGCTTATTGAATTGGAAGGAAACTAGCGGCCTGCGGCCGCTACGTTGGCCGTCTAATAGGTGGATACTTCAATCGTCTATTATGAGTATAACGGCTCCTTGACAATCCTCTGTTCATCGCATTACCCATTCGGAACTGAACCGCTTCATTACGTTTTCTGTAAGATTCTGTTCCTATATACCATCATCATAATATTCCAACTGATTGCTACAATCGTTCATTGTGAACGGTTTAGCACGTTTTCATAAGACTCAAGACGACTTTGCTGATTTCGTCTCCCAAGCACATTCAATGCTCTTGCATCACTGATTAGCTCATGGGCTATTAGCGTTAGCATATGGTACATACACCAATGATTCTGTAACAGTACTGATCATTTTCAAGAACTTGTTCGAAGGCACAGAGGGAATTTAGTGCATGCGCGGCACAATGCTAGCGACTGATTCCAGAAAATGCCTCGCCACCACATTACCCTGAGGCTCTGAAAGTGTTGCTCACTGGTGCTAAAGTGTGAGTTGCGGCAGGAGCATTTTTCCATTGCGAAGCAAATGCCTCCTCCCTACATCAAAATTTACAGCCCGACAGTGCTCGTTGCGACAAACAACTGTGATGATAGACATGACATGGAGAGGCATAACATCCCGAGTTTCGTGGTGTAAAGGTATAACACCCGACCGGCAAGCAGGAGGACCGGGTTCAATTCCCGGCCGCCCCCCGGCTATCGACACCTGAGTGCTGCGTTCCTTGCATCAAGTTGCCAGCAGGCTGCATGGCTCTCTTACTCCGGAGCTCAGCATTCGCTGCCTCTTGCTGTTCAGCGGTCTAAGCGCCTCTACGCACATCTGCTTGCTGTTTATCACTGATTCTAGCTTTTGCGGCTAGCACCAATTTAGACACTTCGCACGGCAACTGCAGTGGCAAACGTTGTTTTCGCGCCAAACCAACCGTTTTTTTTTACCAACAACAACTGCCTCATCGCCGTCCTGTGGGACGTCCGTCAACCTCACCTCGCAAAAATTGCCACCATTTTGATGGGAGGTGCACCTCGTTTGCGCGACATAAGAAGCAGAGACTTTTTAAGACTATTATTTCGACTTCATCAATCATGAGAACTCAAATAAATCGACCATGACATGAAACGCAAAAACTATTGCATGGAAGCGATGGCGCGAACTGCCACGTCTGACTTAACGGAAATAAATAACCACAGAAAAAACACCCCAGCAAGGAATGTATTCAAATGAAGAACTTGCAGTCGATCAGTGAAAACGTGACACGCATTCAGTTAACTATCTCAAGCAAAGGGTGTTACTAAGTATGAAGCCTATGGCTTAGACTGATATAGGTCGATGGACCTGACGCTTTGGGCGGTGGCTGGTTTAGCCCATGGCCAAGGATGGCATAGCCTAGCTTATGGCCTAAAATGATCTAATATTGTAGGCCAGACTGATAGACCTGGCGCTAAAAGCGTTGGATGGCCAAGCCTATGGTCTAGAATAGCATAGCCTCTAGGACCTGGCGCTTTGAAGGGTGGATGGCCTAGCCGATGGCCTGAAGTGACATAGTCTTGTAGGCCTCGCGCGCTGGGGTGACAACCACCACCACTACCACAACTCTCGGGCTCTTCGAATTAAAGAATAAGACCTGCGGCCGCTACGCTGGCCGTCTAATAGGCGGAAATTTGAATTGTCTATTATGAGCATAACGTCTTCATGACATCATCTCTTCATCGCATTGCCTGTTCGGAACTGAGCCGCTTCATTAGACTTATGCACACACAGCCTACAGTACAGAGGAAGATTTTGTTCCTAAACACATTCAGCATGATATTCGAGCTCATTGCCACAATCGCCATTGTGAACGCTTCGGTTTAGCAGGTTTTCATGAGACTCAAGACTACACTGTAAAAACTCGACCCATAAAGATACCCATAATGTTACCCATACAGGTACAGTTTATGGGTAAAAAAAGTGGCCCTTTTTTATCCATGAATGTTACCTCTACGGTAACTGAGTTTACAATAAACAACTTCAAGACAAGTAAGCAGTTACTGTATTGCACACTGAAAGTCATGTTCAGCTTCAGACAACTCCAGCAGATTTATAACAGACTTTCTCTAACAGATTTCTGAGCTTTACACTTTGAAGATTATGTGAAAAGGAATCATTGAGCAGAACACTTTGAAGAAAGCCAAGTAACTGTCCATATGCTGCAGGATAGGATATGTCTCTCATGAAGTAGAATCCCAAGCATATTATTGCTCCTTCTTCTGGGGACACATCCTTCACAGTGACTTGAGAGGTAGCAGAAAATGTGAATTGCACTGACTGATCAAGATGCAGCAGGCAGTGTGGCCCCAGAAGCTTTTTTGCAGCCCTGTTGCTGCAGTCATCCTGCCATTTGAAGAAATAAACAAAGTAATCAACATCAGAATTATATGACAAGCAGTCATGTGGTAGCTGCACAGTGGCTCTAGCTTACCTTCAAAATGAGTCTTGACATGACACTACGACGACTAAGGAACTCTTGCACTGATAATATTGCTGCCTTCTCCTGGAAGGCATTGGCAAACTTGTCAAGGGCATCAGTCAACTTCTTGAGCAGAGTTGAAAATGAAGCTGAATGAAGCCACCTTGCAACTTCTCCTGAAAGCTGCAGGTAGAACATACCACTCTAATTATATGACTTCCATACTCTCATGATTCCAGTGACTAAATTAAGCATTATGTGAAGAGGTGCAAGATTTTTCTAACCACTGTCTTGTGACACATGAAAGGTTGGAGGACATCTATGGGAATGCTCTTTCTTGAATTGAAGGTGAGGGAAAGAAGAATGTCTACGTGCTGATGGTCAAAGGGCAGACCTGCCTGCATGGTTCTCGTCATTTCCTAAAGAAAAGGAAGAATGCAAAGTTTCGGAGGAATCTTTTGTCTCGTCATACCTTGTATCATTCTTGTGTCACTCAATATATTTCAGGCAAATTTTGAAAGTCACTTTTCAGCATTAAAAGAAATTAGTGAAAACAAAGCAGCATAAAGGAATTTAAAATTTCATGCTTACAGCCAATTCCCTGAGTGCATCTTCAACAGAAATTTCAGGAATGTCCACTTTTGTAGAGGCAGCAACTTCTTTGTTAGGGAGACACCTCTTTGGATGCTTCTGGCGATGCCTCTGTACTTTCATGCGGGTGGTGAGCTTCCGTATGAAGGCACTCTATGGAAATTAAAAATGATAGCAAAATTAAATACTCATGGACTCCATAACAAATATCAAGAAAAGGATGCAGACTATACATGCCTACCCATTTGTTTGCTGTCTGCTTCTTGTTCTTGTATTTCTCAACAACGCCAGACTATAGTCTGGCGTTGTTGTGAATTAATATCAATCCATTTGTCCGGAGACCTCGGCGCCTTCTTTTCATTGCCTTATGGAACATGGCAAGTGTCTGGCAATATCGTTGGGTATTAACTGTCTCCCCATGCAATTTCCATGTGTTTGGGGAGCTGAAGATGCGCATGAAGGGACGTCACATTTTCTAAGGAGTGTAAAATCGCTAACTCTCAATTCACTCCCCTTTCTCTCTGGGAAAGGAGCGAATTTGCTCCATCGCCAATGGGAAAAACTGATCTCCTCCTCCATGAGTAAAAACGCTAACCTCAAAGCGATAGGGATGTCATGCAAATACGCTCATCATTATATACACTTTATATCGCTTTCGCTCTCGTCCAGTACAGGCACTGACTTAACTTTGACTGGACTGATCACAGTACTTGTCTGAGGATAACCACCTCTTACGGTTCCATGAAGTGTCCGCGATGTCAGTCCTTCCTCGACTTGAGAAAATGAGGAAATGAAGTGATAGGTTTGATTTCATGGAAGTTCCCTATGTATTCTAGATCTCCTCAGCAGATAAAACCCTTCCAGCTTTCAAAAGGGTTCGTTATCGGGAATATGAGCTTGTTTATGGCCTGGGCTCACTGAATCTGTCTTAAATATAGAACTCACCGTTTCCCCATCGCAGGAGAATGCAAACCGTACAGCGTTTGGGTTTCGATCAATGTCACATGCCTCTTCACAGAATGACACGGCGGGCACATCGAGCACTTCATCCGAGTGTCAAACTGGAAAGATTAACCTGGGTCGTGCGCATCATGTCACCTCATCCTGTATGAGGCACAATACGGAATTTGGACTAGTGCGCCCGTACGTTTCTGGTCGCACTCCCTTACTGCTGGCTCGCTCTGCATCACCCCTCCTGTATGCCAATACCCAGGGAAAGAATGTTGTTTTAACTTTGCATGCATGTGCTCATTTTGTCGTGTGGAGGGGCTTGGAAGTGGACTCTTCTCTTGTTTTCGGCCTCAAGTTAACGTTAAAGGTAATTTAGCACGAGCGGTTAATCGGAGGCAAAAGGAAGGGTCCGGCCTTGTTCCACAGACAGGACAAGCCGTCTAAGGAGACGACTGACAAATAATAAAGCGGTGTCCAAACAACAAGGACGACAAGTATTTAATTAAAGTTAAAGAGAAGAGAGAAGTGAAGCCTTCCAACCCGATTTCTCTCTGCGAAGTGTCTTTGAAGTCGGTGGAGAACATCTGTCGAAAATAGGGGGAGACGGAGGCGAGAATCCCTTTGCAAGAGTAGAATTTTTCGCCCTGGATGAGAATGACAACGTCACACCAGCTAGGTCCTGTCCTAAAGCACTCAGAAATGCCTGTCGCTAGATCATTATGATCATTCAAGTCCTTCTCAATCACAAGTTTTTTCATCGTCGCCGTAGTTTCCATACTCACTGCTGAAATGAATCTATCCCAATATAAATGTTACCTCGTGTTGCCACTACCACTGAAGATAACACTGCAGATGTTGAGCATGAAAGTTTCACACCAGCTTTTACTACCAGTGGGTCCTAATCTTGCAATGGTGTTCTGCATGAATGGAGGATTGTGAGATATGATAGCGTCACCACGGTAACGGAAAATTTCCCTTTAGTAAGGAGTATCAACGTGGAGACTGGAGAACACTTATATCCCTGAGAGGTTCGCTTCATCGGACGAATAGACGCTTTTTTGGCGAGCTGCAATGGCAGGAAATCGGCAAGGGGAGGGGGGTTGCGGGCAGTTAGACACCCTAACCCTACGCCTAACTCCACTACCCAGAATTTACCTTTTCGAAGTATTAGTGGTCTGGCAACTGTGGACGGACATCGGACTTCCTTCGAAGGGGGACAGCTAAAATATGCCATCAGTTTCTCTGACCGGGAAGTTCTAATCCCGTAAACCCCCCCCCCCCCCCCTCCTTTCCTACGTCACTGGTGAACTTTCCACCCAGGAAAGTCTTTTATCTTATCCGATTGGTCACCATTCGCTGTTCAGGAATAGGGACACTCGAGGGTATAGAGGAGATATAAACACGATCAGAATCGGTGCAGAATTTAAAAATGTTATTTGAAATGAAATCGTTAGGATTCGTTGGGACACCCTGTTCATCAGCGGTGAGAGAATGAAAGAGCTCCTAACTCTGGTGTTATGCATGGACATGTCGGCTAGCTTTAATATTCATGTTCTCATCATGGGCAGGTTCGAGAGGCCTCCTTGTTTCCGAGGTATGAGACAACTGCATGCCAACTACTGCAACAATTACGATGCAAGGAAAGGGAAACTCTTACCTCATCGCCCTTTGCCATGTCAATCCACCGGGCATCATTTAACTAAAAACGTTGAAATCGTGCACTTTCCAGCCAATTCCAGCCTCTAGACCAAGAGGTAGTTTCGGGGTTGAAGATAAAGCATCGATATCATGTTTTCTTCTTTGTTGATTACATTCTTAAGGAATGGATCACGTGAAGGAGCACGGGATATGGAAATAATGTGCCTGATGCCAAAGCGGAGGGAACATAAATAGCTGCTAGGTTGCCGACTGCAGAGAAAGTTCAACTTCGAATGTCCGACTTAATAACCGGATATCTCCGTGAGCGGTACCTAAAGTGTTGAGTCCTATTGTCTAGCCTATGGCAGAGAAAGTCATAACCTTGTAGGCGGCTCCGACGTGAATTAACAATAATGACTCACGAACGGATCACCAGCGTGTCCGAGGTTATAATGACTGTTAACTCCTCGTATGTCATACGGCATATTTATTGAGGCAACCGGTATTGGGTGAGATCAATCGGAATCATCAGGGGATCAGAATAGGGATATTTAGAACAGTTTTGGATTCAATTGCGTTAGATGATCAATGGATGAAGAATATAATATAAAAGAGCCGGTACCTGAACTGTCGAACATAACGATTAAAGCATTCTCATGAGGGGTACCTACTGCAGCCTTAGAGGCATCGAGCTTTAGGCCAAGGTAACTGAGACTTAGGTCAAAGCGAAGGATCGACGGGTTAAAATGTCCGGTACGCAATGTATCAAGGAGCACATGCTCTGGGGGGGACTGATTTCGTAGGCATATGCCTAACTCACAAATGTAAAGCATGACACAGATTAAATTGCACCGATTTCAAATTTCCCGCCTAACCTTATACGTAAGCAATCGCTATTTAAACTACCCTCATTGTAAAGCCTAACCATTCAGCTTTTGGTCAATATAAAAAGATTTGTGACAGCACTAGTAGTTACTGAAATAATTGCCATGGAACTCGAAGGCAGAAAGAAAATTCTGCACTTTTTTGCTGAAAATCCGTCGACTTCACATTCGGTCATCGCGAAAG
>CAJPEV010001016.1:0-81784 GCA_905338385.1 Darwinula stevensoni
TTTCTCAATAATTTATTTTCCAGTTTTTGGTAAATAAATTGCGAAAACACAGTACAGAGTATCCCAAAGGTCTCTTTTACTCTTGGCACTGTACATGTTTCACACGTTTGAAAAATTATTAGTACAGCATTATACAGTATATTGATACAATATTGATACCCGGTGAAAATATTCTAAGCAGAATTTTTAAAAATCAAGCGTACAAAAAGAACTTTTGCTCATAAAAGTGTTTCCTAAAAAAAAAAATTGTCTCCATGCACAGCACCATACATTTAAGTGACTTTTTGGCATCCAAATTTGATTCATGACACTGGTGCGTCATCAATTGTACTCAAACGTGGACGGTATCCACAGAACGTATGGAAAAAAAAAAATTGTCTCCATGCACAGCACCATACATTTAAGTGACTTTTTGGCATCCAAATTTGATTCATGACACTGGTGCGTCATCAGTTGTACTCAAACGTGGACGGTATCCACAGAACGTAAGGGGTCCAACCTTCACTCCTCTTCCCTACGATACTACGGCTTCTCGAACCTAGCTGACTCAGACTTAGGCGATGGACTCCGTCCTGGTAATCGGCAATGGGAAAGGGATGGGAGAAGACAGATGAATCGGCATGACAGTTAGAATCGAACCATGGCGCTCATGCTATACAAGCCTGTTCATCGACGTCATGCAAATGACGTAAGCTGAGGGGAAAGGAGGCCCTTGGCCCCTGGTAACTCTCCTCCCCTGCTCCCGCTCGTCATTGAAATCATGGATCCATATACGATCATTTTTGGTGATCATTCTCGCGTGGCTTTATTCAACTCTTGCCGTTTTTGACATATGCAAAATGGCACAAAGAAGCAACCCTAACGTTATCACTGCACGCAGGACTGCCTCGCGTTTCGACATTTACGTTCGATGGAATCGAATAAAAAAGGATGTCGAAAACGCTCGCATTTTCGACATCTTTATAGTCGATTCCTCACCTGCAAGCTAAGAAAAAAATTTAGATTTCGTGGATAATAAAGAGTTAATCGAAAGGAGAAACCCCAAGGTAGTAAAAGCGAGAGAGGGTTTTAGGCGGCGGGGGAATCGTGTTGGAAGTTTTTCTTCAGTGGAATCCAGCACTTGTGGTAGTCCGGGTCAACCTTCTTGCAGGTTTGGTAACCCCATTCCGTCAAGGCCAAGCTCAGAGACGTCTCGAACATGAATGCCTGAAGGAAAAAAAACAAAAAAACACACGAATTCGTACGCATTTTTTTTCGGTGTTGAGAGAAAACGCTGGAAATGAAAAAGGAAGAATGAATAGGAGGGGGCGGTTCCGAATTCACCTAATTTTCTTATCTTGAAATCGAATACGTACCCAACCAACCTGAACCAAGAAAAAAAAACTCAGTCAAAATTGAGTTGCAATATCAGATTGAGATTTGTATGAATTCACGGAAGATTCACATGGAAATGTAATATTGGGTGTTTCAGGCGTCTCCCAGCACTAGATTTTAAGAGAGAAAGGAAAAATACCGCTTTAGGGTCTTAAACCGGTAAACCGAAAGCTTTAACTCAACAACAGTACGCCCTGCAGATTATGACCGACAGGCTTAGCTATCAAAGAGTACACACCATCGCTCGGAACCCCCTCGATCCTTCTGGTACAAGTGTACTTGTGACTAGCGTCGAGTACCTAGGAAAGCTTTTTGTGCTCAACTACTGGATCGTTCTAGAACTGGGTTAGAAAAACCACACCTACCGCTACCTCCGATGATCATCTAAAGTTCAGGAATCCTTGTCCACTTGACTGCTCAGCTTTAACAAGCCTCTCCAGCGCTGAAGTCGTGTGGTACACGTCCCCGCATTTACATGGCAACTGCTTCTGTCGTTTCCACGCCTTCCAGAGTCACGAATGGGTATTTTCAAGCCATTCGGAATATTTCAATATTCCGGAGATAAAGATCGATGGAGTTACCAGTTACACAATGAAAATTAAACCAATACCAGTTGATGGTTAAGGAGAACTCCATATTTTCCTCTGTTTTTTCATATGTGGAATCTGGCCTCCCGCCCCAAAAATGGTGCTTCCATATTCTCATGACTAACCCTGACATATCGGCAATTGCCAAATAAAGGAGAATTGCAAAAGGGGCAACATATGTAAATGCGCTAGAAGCAGCACGTTGTGAAAATATAACGAGAAGGCAATTCCCCCCAAAAAGGGTATGGTATACTTTGTGTATCTGTCGCATTTGACTTTCCTATGTCGAACAAGCTTTTCCCTCAAATTTGACTTCTACCACAGAGAAGCATTTGACTTTCATTATTGTCACTTTTGACGCTCCCAAACAGCACAGAGACGCATTTGAATTTCCTTGTCGCATTTGACTTTCTTATTACCACATTTGACCCAGAAAACCTATAAACCGGAGGCCCTTTGGAGGCCCTTTGATACGCGAGGCCCGGGGCAGATTGTCCCCGATGACCTCCCCCTCTGGGCGGCCCTGGACACCGGGAGTCGACATGCAAGTCATCTTTTGCTGGGTAGATTTTCCAAGTCCGCGAAATGACTAATAGAAGTCAGAAGCTTCATGTTACGTAGCGGTCTTGCGTTAGGTTAATGTCTAACATTTCCTCGTTTCTCACCCTTTCCATGGTAAATGATATCCGAGACTGTTCCTTTGGAATCGCGCCATCCTTTGAAGACACACGTACGAATTATCATTTTGTGTGAGTAACCTTACGTGAAAAGACGTTTCACGCATATCTCCACGACACAGTGAACAGGTTTCATTAAACGCCAACGCAATGGCCCCTGATATTCCAAAACAAAAATTGACTTCTTGCCCAACAATCCCGTTTCACACAAAAGCCTTTTCCCATTCGAGTAAACGTATTTTGAAAATGCGTCAAATAAAGCTGGGACAGCCTTCTGTAGGTCTGTACTTCCGATGCCGCAGTTGCCGTAGACATGGTCCATATAAAATATCTGAAAATTTTTGAAAAGCCAGACTCGTGAAAAAGCAAGGGAAAGGAAGCTGTCAGTATGAAAAAAGAAAAAAAGTGGAAGTTCTCCTAGGATGTGATTTCCTCTGTGAGCATCTTTTGTTATTTGACCAGGATTGGAATATCACGATTTTCATGCGTCTTATAGCATTCATTTNATCCTTTCGAAAAACACGAGTTGATGACCTAGCAAGATCTTGACCCAATCTTTTTGGTGTGGATGGCGATGGAGGCTACTAGTAGATTTCAAGTCCTTAGGAACAGGTGAACTGACGAGTCGAAATTTAAGCCTCTCCAGCGCTGAAGTCGTGTGGTACACGTCCCCGCATTTACATGGCAACTGCTTCTGTCGTTTCCACGCCTTCTAGAGTCACGAATGGGTATTTTCAAGCCATTCGGAATATTTCAATATTCCGGAGATAAAGATCGATGGAGTTACCAGTTACACAATGAAAATTAAACCAATACCAGTTGAGGGTTAAGGAGAACTCTATATTTTCCTCTGTTTTTTCATATGTGGAATCTGGCCTCCCGCCCCAAAAATGGTGCTTGCATATTCCCATGACTAACCCTGACATATCGGCAATTGCCAAATAAAGGAGAATTGCAAAAGGGGCAACATATGTAAATGCGCTAGAAGCAGCACGTTGTGAAAATATAACGAGAAGGCAATTCCCCTCAAAAAGGGCATGGTATACCTTGTGTATCTGTCCCATTTGACTTTCCTATGTCGAACAAGCTTTTCCCTAAAATTTGACTTCTACCACAGAGAAGCATTTGACTTTCATTATTGTCACTTTTGATGCTCCCAAACAGCACAGAGATGCATTTGAATTTCCTTGTCGCATTTGACTTTCTTATTACCACATTTGACCCAGAAAACCTATAAACCGGAGGCTGAAACCTCCGGGAAACTATGCGCTCCGGGCCCCGTCTAACAGGGGCTACTGGAGGGGGAGACCCGCCGGGACCTGTGGCCCTCAGCTGTACGTTCAGTAGAAAACGACCCATCTAAAAGGTTCAGGCCGAAATGACTAACAGAAGTCAGAAGCTTCATGTTACGTAGCGGTCTTGCGTTAGGTTAATGTCTAACATTTCCTCGTTTCTCACCCTTTCCATGGTAAATGATATCCGAGACTGTTCCTTTGGAATCGCGCCATCCTTTGAAGACACACGTACGAATTATCATTTTGTGTGAGTAACCTTACGTGAAAAGACGTTTCACGCATATCTCCACGACACAGTGAACAGGTTTCATTAAACGCCAACGCAATGGCCCCTGATATTCCAAAACAAAAATTGACTTCTTGCCCAACAATCCCGTTTCACACAAAAGCCTTTTCCCATTCGAGTAAACGTATTTTGAAAATGCGTCAAATAAAGCTGGGACAGCCTTCTGTAGGTCTGTACTTCCGATGCCGCAGTTGCCGTAGACATGGTCCATATAAAATATCTGAAAATTTTTGAAAAGCCAGACTCGTGAAAAAGCAAGGGAAAGGAAGCTGTCAGTATGAAAAAAGAAAAAAAGTGGAAGTTCTCCTAGGATGTGATTTCCTCTGTGAGCATCTTTTGTTATTTGACCAGGATTGGAATATCACGATTTTCATGCGTCTTATAGCATTCATTTCATGGCTTCTTTCCAAAAAATTAATTTCAAGAGCCCTATTCGCTCATTCTTGTGAGCAGTTCCAAAAACCACTCCAAGGTTCCCAACAGACTACAGAACAAGGTCTCTGCTGGAGAGGGAAAGTCAACAATGGGCTGAGGAGCTTATCTTCTGTCTCCAGAATCTTGCAAATGTGTTAGCCTATGATGGGTAAGTGGGCAGTCCTTAACTTAAGAACTACCGGAGCAGTTATTTTGACTGCTCGTTCATTTTTACTCTTACACTTTATCGTCGATCTTTACACTTTACTCTGCTCGTTTGACAAGTGCCTTCGCAGTTTTTACTTTTCCTCTCTAACGTCGACACTTTGAATATACTAAATAAAATTAAAATTAAAATAAATAAAATGTTACAGAATAATAGTTTTAAACTACTCTTAATACAGCGGTCAAATTGACCGTTCCGGTAGTTCTAGTGTTGATATCTCCTTTTTCTTTGTCCCCAAAAAATAAAATAAATTACATGGAAGGTTCTGTTCCGAAAGCAGGGATGTACAGTGCATGTAGGAGCGGACGGGACCTAGGCTGTTGTGGCAGCACCTTGCACCACATGACAACAAGCTCACCACCGTCCAGTCCCCCATCATGTACCCAAGCAAACCTGTTTCGTAAGTCTGGAGTAAACCCTCCATCGTTACTATCGCATTCGGTGTACGCAACGTCTCGAATCGTCAAGATTCCTGCGAGAGCCAAACCCGAACGGCCTGCGCTAAAAAGGTTATGGACTCATGGGAGCCGCTACGCAAGCCCTTACTCAAACCGCAACCTCCGCCACAACTTCGTAAACCGTAGGCCAGGTACGCCGGTCATGATCGAGTGAAGACTCGCTCCTCCGGGCAGGAATCCTTCTTCCTTTGCCTCGTACGATCCTTGGATCAATCCCATGAACTCACTCATGCAGTTCCCTGTAGTCCAAGATTAAATAACATCGTGTCATTAAATCATCATCGTGTCATCGTGATTAAATAACCTCTGGAACTCATTTCAGGACTCTATTCCATACAATTTTCCTTTTTTCTGCAGCTTTCTATTCATGTTCATTAAAGGACGTGTGCCCATACGGGGGTTGTTTGACCCTACTCGAAAAAAATTAGCTCTTTTGTGATACATCAGTGCTCTACAATTGTAAGGTAGAAAAAGGAGTGTTTAGGTCAATTCGGCAAAAATAAACCAACCTACAGGGAGGGTGGTGCAAAAGGTAAAATGCCCCAAGGGATGTATCATCACGTTTCGTTTAGTTTTAAAAATAATCGGTGTCCATGTGTCGTTAGGAAAAATAACCATTCTCCATACTTGAAGAAACGATGACTCGTTTTTCCAAAAAGAACAATGGTATCCCTCGGGTCTTTATTACCTGATGTGAAAATGCATCATTTGCATTAACTCATGTTCAAGTATATATTTACCTTTCTTAAAATGTGTACTTTCCGCCTAGTTCTTTTCTCAAATTGTTCGGGATCTTGGAAAAAAATTTAGATTTAATGATAATAATTAATGATACTTAAGTTCATTTCGTTAATTATGCTCATAAAAAACCTTCCAACTCTCTCCTATCATATATCGCTTTCTAATGTTTTTACTCATTGCACTTGCTCTGGTACATTGAAACAGCATTGAGATGACTCGGAAATAGCCAAAAGTAGCATCTTTGACAATAAGACTTCTATTTGCCACCTCGCAGTTCCTTTGAAGTTGAGAGTCTGTGATTTTGTCGTCCAGTAGACGAAGGGTAGATTTGTGGTGGATCATTTTCTGCTGAGTGCTTTCTAACCAGCACTTCTAATGCTTTAGAAATTTGGAAGCTAAAAACCTCTTGTTATCCATAATCGATGACAGAAAACTTGTATGGTGAAAGTTTGTGCCAACGCAATGTGGTCTTCACCTTTTGCATCTAGTCAATCAAATAGATTTCAATCCATCGTAACCTTTTAAAACCTTTTTTCGATGTTTAATCTTTCGGATTTGCTCATTTTAATAAGCAAATCCGAAAGGCTGAAATTAAAGTCCATGAAACTGGGCTCCAATGCGATTTATACTTTATACATGATCAATTCAGAGCTTGCCTAAGCTCAGAGCCTTTAAGACTAAAAGGAGGTGTCGAAAAAAGATTCTGTCTTCTACAAAAATAGCATATTACTCGCACTTCAATAAATGATGCTACAAATATATACAAATTAATCGCGCAAATAAAACTTTAGTGGAGGTCATAGTTTGACAAGATCACGTGATTATTCCCAACCGTCCCTTATTTCCAACGCTTCTGCAGTTCGATGAGTTTCATCTTAAACGTGTTTAGAGCTGAAAAGTACCGCTCGATGATGATCGGAAGAAACCGAACGATTTTGAAACCTCGTGGCGTATTTTGGAAATCTCTTCATCGAAGTCAACGAGGATGTGAAAGCGAAAGGACGATCGCGGTTTCTTTCTCCTCATTGAAGTCGCCGAAAAAAAACTCGATTACTCTTCCTATTCCTATTTCACGTTTTCTTTTACGAAGGGTGGATAGTGCGCGATAAACAGCGAGCGACAAGGGAAGAGAGATGGACTGACTGTGATAGTATGGAGGTCGAAATGTGTGTTCCTGGACGGACCACCGGGGAGGAAAGATGACGAAATCCGCGATGGCCACTCCCGGCTTCGTCGACGGACACGTCAGCACTGTGAAGATGCTTGGGTCCTACAAAGAGTCCCAAAAGGGTCTATAATTCGCTCTGTTCGCGTTTCAATAGTGAAACCGAGAAATGCAGTGAAAGCAGACGTGATGTAGGTAAGACAACGATGCAGAAGGCAAGTAGTAAAGAAATTTGAATCGGCCTCAAGAAAGTTGACAGTTCAAGTTATATGCAATAGTAATGGAAGAACAGGAATCCAACACTCCTCAAGATGAAGAAAACAAAGATAGGTAGCGACAGAAGGTATAAATTGGAAGATGTCCATCCTTTTCCTGCTCTCTTCTGCAGATAGATGGAAGCAAGAAGACAGAAATGATATCGATATTCGAAGAAATCTGGCTCATTTTAAGCGGAATTGGGAAACTATATTAATTTCGTTTCGTATGTTGTGTTGCTTCCCACACAACATGCGTTTTCCTTTTTCGTTTAGCTGATATTTCTGTTTTCATTTCTTCAGTTTCGTCTACCCATGAGAAGTGAAGCGTTTTGCCGTTCTCTAAAAAAAAAATCAAGATAAGACAACGTTCTATTTAAAATCAAAATATAAGAAACAGATTGGGCTTACAACCAAAGGTTATCATGGAATCCTTATTACGGTGAAACAGTAAAATTATACCGTATCAAAAAAGGTATCAGTGTGTAATTTGGCGTGTTTTTCTGTAGCCTACCCATGGTTCTTGTGCCATATTTGATCGGCATGTCTTCAGGAACTTCGTAGAACTCCGTCATTAGCGAACATGCACATTTAATTGCGGTGGTAAGCGATCAACATTCTGCAATTTATATTTGCGTTCGACTTGGAAGAAGCGCCATGTAGTCTGTAGTTTTCAAGGGCAATAAACGCTTTTCAAAAGTTGATGATCTGTGCTATGGGATGCTGTCAGTCAGCAATCGATGAAAAAATTGCAAAATTATAGCACTGCTGGAAGAAAACTTGTTGACTTACAGTTAGCCGAACAGCCAACAGGTAACCGAACCGTGTAGTGGCTAAATAACTGTTCATTAGGAAACTGATCAGTAGAGGAATCGACAAACTTTATCAGGTAACTGAACGATATACATTGTACGTACGTAAACATTGCTTCTTTCGATACAGTTTTCGTAAACTGCCCTGAGTCAGCGAAAAATTGAATTGCCATTCACGCCATCTTCGACCAAAAAACGGATCACAAAACGCGACTCTTCCTTGGTGCAATCAAGACCCATAGTCGCCATTTTTCGTAACTGTAGGACAAGACGGCAGCAAAGCCAAAGACCACCATTTTCATGGCTCTGATATTCTAACAAGCAGTACTATGTGCGTTGCTACCTATATATCCTACGTTACGATCGCAGATGTCCTGTTACTTTTTGACTCACCCTCGTACTTTAGAGGGCATTGACTAGAAAAAAAATTAAATTTCGAGCGTTGCCGAAGCGGACGACATTCTTGCGGGTCCCTATATACGTCATTGGAGTCGCTAATGCACATTAGGAAGCGCTAATGTCAGTTAGCTAATGTAACATTAAATTTCTTTGTGCAATGCCTCACTTGAAAACTCTTTTAGCTAATACAGCTTTAGGCTAATGCTGGCATTAGTTTCATGCAATCCACTCCCCATCTTTGCGCCCAGTGGAGCAAACTGTGCACATCTAAACTATATTTCAGAGTGTTTGTGTGTGTCTGTCTGTCCTTTAGGCACGGCATTTCTGATCCCAGTCCGACCAAACTTTGCATGGTTTCCTCATTTGGTCCTGGGATGGTCACAGGCTAGGTGGCGCTTCAAAATTCGGACCCCCAGGGTACCTCATTTAGTACATATTTAGTACTTATATGGCCGATTCACTATTACAGAGCCCCCAAAGGAGAAAAATTTGGGGGTCAGTACAAAGTTGTAGAGGGACTCCATGTTACTAAATAAATTTTCGTTGCACCTCGTAGCGCAGTTACTCGTTTGCAAACTCGCTAGTTATACATATTTGGAAAGTCCTGGACGAGTTCTTTCATAAGATTGAGCCAATTTTCGCTAAAAATAAAAAATATAGTTAAAAAAGTATCATCAGGAAAAATTTACGTGCATTTGTATTAAGTCCGAACTAAAAAAAAAGTCTTCACAACTTTTTTTTTCGTTGCCCAGCAGGTTCCCCGAAATGCTGAAGTAATCAATATAGTACTGATACTCTGAGTAAAGTTGACCCATGCAATGGCTCGACTTTCTCAAAAAGCACTGTTGTATGGAGCATTTTGGCTTGTTCGGATCCTGCGAGAAATTAAAGTTTGTCGGAATGTTTATCCGGTTTAGTCGCCAGACCTGAACCTCTACAAAAAACGCCTTCGATCGAATTCTTCAAATCTTGACAGATTTGGCACAACGCTGATTTCCACTATGGTCACAAACGCAACATCAAACAGCGAATCAAACAGCTTTCAATGTGTTTGATTCTGATTTAAAATATAAACTGATTCCAATCAACTTTTGGTGGCTTGAGAGTTCGATGGGAGGTGTGTGAGCTGGATGGAGAATTCACTGAGCTTTAACTTCATGCATTTGAAAAACCCCTTTTGAAGACCTTTTAAAAAAGAGTTCGAACTTCAGGAAAATTTATGTAATTCCGTCCAGATGAGAGGGTTTGCAGCAAAAATAAGTTCAATCATAAGACCTTATTTAGAGCTTTCAAAAATCTATGATTTGCACAGTTTGCCTCACTGGGAGCAAAGATACAGCCTCTAGAAGAAAAAGGTATACTATGGACCACCTTGTACTGTACGTAGGGCTGAACGAGCATACACAAGGCGAGTGAAGCAAACGAATACATCAAGAGTATTTCTTCCGAGTTTCTCGAATCTTGTTCCAGGTAAAGAGACGCCGTTCTCCTGAGGGAATTCACATCTCATAAAACGTAGAAAAAATAGTTCATGATCCTCAACTTTGAGACGATCAAGCAGATGTGCTCGCAACCTGTTTCAATAAATGCTCAATACCTTCCATCGACTTAACACTTAATCAAGCAGGCGCTAAAACGATCGAATGTAGCATTGTAGCGCGAAAGGGTGAACTCCTCGAGGCGCACAATTTAGTTTTTCTTTTAAGAGTAAAGAAGAATGTCCTGCAGAGAAGAATCTGAAGGGCATGGAACTCACGCAGTGGTCGAAGGAGACAGAGTTGATCACCATGAATTTGGAGAGGTCATACTTGTAAGGGACGTAGTTGCCATGCCAGGCGGGGACGTCGAAGGGGGAATGTTCCTGGATGGCCTGGAACATCTGACCTTGGAACTTGCTGACGACCTTGTAACCCGCCGGGACCTGTCGGTCCTCGAACCAGGCCTTCGGGGTGAAAAAATGTCTCGACAGCGCCAGACCGTTTGCTCCTGCCAACAGGATCGTCAGTCCGTCCAGTCTTTTATCTCTGAATCCATCATTTCATTTCACTCGTCTCAACTTTAAATTAGAATGTTAATGCTTAATTCTACTCTATTGCAAATTTTGACGTCCATCCGCATATTGGATGGCAACTACCAGCCGGATGATGACGTTCGTGTCAACTTGGGTTTCTAAATCGAATTGGACCTTCACGAAATCGGTCGTGATCGTATCAAATTCAATCACTATTCTCATGTGGATTTTAAGTCTGATTTTTTCGTTCGTCTCACTTTGTTCTCACCTTTATGTTCGTATCTGTTTCGAATTTTGTTTACATCCTTTGATTCACGATGAACTACATGTAAATTTCTCTATATTCAAATAGGTCTACATCCTAAAAAAAAAATGAGTGATTATGCTCTGATTGAGTCAAACTAGAGTTAGCGATTTTTACTCCCTCAGCAAATCGCTCACCTTTATATTTTTATTTATTTTTATTTTTATTTTTGAGTAAATTTTATTTGAGTAAATTGAATTGCTGATTCTTGCTTAAGTTACCGATGGGGCCGAGATTGGGGAGGGTGAAGTGACCGTCGAACACCTCCAGGATGTAACCACGGCTCTCCCCTATCACCTCCACGCTGAATTTCATGCCTTGCTGTGAATCGCACGAAACAACTCTTGGGAAGTGGAATATAAAAAGGATCAAATATGCTGCATATGAGGATCGGAACCTGGATGACGCAGATCTCATTCGGCTTCACGATCAATTTCCCGTATTCCGTCGTCACTCTCAGGACTCCCAGCTGAGGGACTGCATTAAAAAAAAAAGAGGATCATAGCGATTAAGAGTGATCCTATCCTCCGGCCCAGCGAGAATACAACACTAGCAATTGGATATTAGAAGGAAAGCCACATATCTGCCGCTTCTAACACCCTAAATAGTACTTTTCTTCCTACAAACTGCCCAGAAAGAGATTTAGAAAAACTGTCAGAATAATAGCACAAAAGCCCGAAAAGTTCCGAGCGATGGTGTCAATGAAGAGTCGATAACAATGCCTTGATCGAGATTAAAACTCGACTGGATTTATTTGGCGTTTGTTCGGAGAATGCTGCAATTTTGAGGGGCACCTCAGGTTTGTCTTTCACCATAACTTTTTTTTGTTAATCTAGAGCACGTGTATAAATGTGCCTGATGAATCGCAATCGAGATTAGCTGTACCCCTGAGTAACGTCACATACACCACCACAATACACGTTATACTGTCTTCCAGCAACATGTACGTGCGCTCTCTCCAGCTAATGGAGTGTGCACTCTTGGTGGTTGTGAGATAAAGCTGTGGGTACAGTCACCTGACGGCCTTTCAGCCATACTCTTTCCATTTCTAAATCTCCACGCGAATTCCGAAAAGATCTATATGCACTGGAGATTTTAGCAAGACCGTGCCTCTGATGAGGATCCTGCAGTGCTTTCGGCACTCAAAGGCTCTTTTCGTTATCACTTCCTTGTAACCATTGTCTTCTTGTTTGGTTACTGTGCTTTTGGCTTTCAATGCTCGCTCGACATACTTTCGTGTATATTTTCATACTATGAATTTTGATTCGTTTGGGTTGGGGTCGAGGGGGTTCGTTTTCGAACCCCTCGACTGCTACATGAGCTGCAGAATTTTGAGTCGGGTAGATTTTAATTAAATTTGGCCTTGAAACGATCTCCGAGCTTGCACAAAAGACAGTTTCAAGAGCGCGGGGCCACGTCGACCCTTTGTTGACACCCGCCACGAACGGATGACAAGGAGAATGAGCGACTGGAAGCCGATACCGATGAGGAGGTCGCCGTCGGAGTTGTAGAAGGCCTTGTCCGTCATGGAAGCGTTGCAGGCGTAGACATGAACGGCGCATCCATGCCGGGTCCGAGGATCACCAGCCCCACACACCGTGTTCAGCCCGTCCACGAAATCCGTCGCAACCGACGGGATGTCGAACGGGCGCCAGCGCAACTGTCATCCGATCCAAAACGGGGGAAAATACATAAAACATCCACTCGGAACAAATTCGAACACATCGACCAGACCATCACGACCGAAGCCAATATTCATCCCCTCCACATTCGGTAAATTACAAGTATGGCAAGAGACCTGATTCGGGGTGGACTTGATCTTGTCCCATTCGGGGATGAAGCTTCCAGAGAGAATAGGTGTAAAGGTTCGATGGCATACGGAGGGGCGGATGCGATAAAACCAGGTTCGCCGGTTCTCCTCTCTCTCCGCCGTGAATGCCGTCCCTGTCACAATACATCTGCTTAAGTAGACATACTCTGTGACATATAGCAGAGCATAAGCTGTACTTGAACCTACAGCTTTTCTCTATTGTGAGTAACGATAAAGTCATAAGGGACTATCTTTTCGCCATTATTTCCCGGACACCCTGTACATAAATAGGGACATCACGAGAGACCTTAGATTTTAGCGTCAACGTCATGAGAAATGGAGGTTGAAGACTCGCAGTGCGGCTTCTTGTCCGCTTAGAAGTTCCTTTTAAAATCTATCATATTTCGCAATGTCTTTTTTCTACCACGAGTATATGAGGAATCACAGGGGGAAAAGGCAATGATTAAAATTTTTGGGTCATTCCGAATCAGATGATGGTCGTATGACAGGATATGTAAGACGAGGGAGCTCAGGATCCGTTGAATTCGACCGTTATGTCAACGGTCGAACCGCAAAAATCCTTTATTGCGGGGGGGAGCAGGAATAACTTGTCCCACGCACGTTTGAGAGTTTAGGAGAATTAAGAGACTACCGGAAATATTAAGGCAGGGTTGATGTACTACGACGAGAGGGAGAAACACAAACCAGAGAGTTGTTCGGCGTAAAGTCCGTAGGGACACTTCTGAGGAGTGTTCTGATTCTGGGGAAGGGCTCCCGGGCACCGAGGGTCCTCGCTCGCAAACTCCGACCCGAAACCACTCAAGTACTGCCAAAGACAATGCGACACCTACCTTCCATGTCATCGACAAAAACAAATTTGGAGTCGAGAAGACTCGATCACATAATTTGCTTGAAAGAAGCCGTCAGCTAACTCTTGCCTCAAAAATCATGAATAATTACCTAAAAGTCTATCGCCTAGAATATATAATGTCCAAAATGGGTTTTCAGTTTTATCCTGCAGCATTGAAAAAAGATCAGAAGGAACCCAAAACAATATTAATTTATCGAAGATGAACTAGAAAGAGGAATTAATGAATATTTTGCAGTCCTCGCGGAAACCAGAAAGCGTCAGCCGTAAAATGATAACGCCTGGATCGTTAGACTTGAAATTGGGAAAAAAAAAAATTGACCCGGACGAGACCGTCGATACACGCTCGGGTACTCACCTGAAGGTCCTTCAATTCTGACATCACGGAAATGGTCGATGGCCCTATGGCGTGCGGACAAGAGCGCACTCGCTGGAACGATTGGGTCAGGCTACCACTCGTGACCTTCACTTTTATTGGAAGATGAAGAGCAGACACATCCTTTGCTCTGGGACAGACTAACCAGAAGGTTCCCCCGCATCCGCCTTCCAAGGCCAAATCCTATCTAGGCACTTGTTAGAGGAAATTACGTCACGCCCACGGGATGTGGATCACACCAGATCTTCTGCTTTTGCCATGGAAAACAGAGTTCCACGTCGGAACACCGCATGTCGTGGGGAACTATCTTTGTTATGACGCATTTCATGCCAAATCGGCCAGAGCTCGAACACATCCGGTTTCATCGAAAATCCTCAGAGACATGGGGGGTTTATTATTATCGTACTTTCACGGCGAATGCCAGAGGTATGAGAGGGGATTATTATTATTATTATTATATTATGTATTGTTATTATTATTATTATAATATTATGTATTGTTATTATTATTATTATTATATACAGTGTGTTTCAAAAGTCCGGACTCAGGATGCATGCCATGGACTTGCATACACAAATCAATCCTGGCACATAACCCCCTCTGAATATTTCTTAGTACTTCTGTACTAATTTTGGTGCACTCATTCATTGAGAAATTTTATTAATTCAAAATACCCATGAGTACGGACTTTTGAAACACCCTGTATTATATATTATTATGATTATTATATATTATTATGATTATTATATATTATTATTATTATTATATATTATTATTATATATTATTATTATATATTATTATTATATACTATTATTATATACCATTATTATATATTATTATAATTATATATAACCTGAACTGCTTCAGCAATAACTTCTCTTCTAATTCAAACAGAAATTTTATTGTGGTATCACATCAACCGTGAGATTGCCCACTTTCCGGTGATGGTAACATGAATTTCGAGGAAAAACTAAAAAACAATACAAGATCAATTTCATCAACTTCAGTGGTCAATACCCTCACTTGTGTCTTCAACAATCCCAAGTTATTGTAGTGCGTTTAAAAGTACTTTTCCCTCTTTTTTAACAATACTAAATCCAAATTGATATTCGATAATAGCTTTGTGTGATATGATCATTTGACTGGAACATCGGTACTGAAATGGCTACCCTGGAGGCTGCCACTTCTACCAATATTCACACTTACCCCTACTCCTATCCAAAAATGTTACCAGCTCATTCAAATGCTCTTTCTATGCGCTGTTTAACGATACCAACTTCAGGATTTATACTCTATTGCTAAATTGTTTGCTGAAATATGAACACTTCAGGAAATCAAACTAGGGTAACATTTCTGATCGAACTGCCCCAGGCGGTAACTATTCCATTCTCTTCTGTGCATTTCATGAACCTCTGTATATGAGTGGTTTTTTTTTAAGGCGAAATGTATCACTAGTGCCCCCAGGGGAATTGTAATTCTGTCCACAGGATTTGTCTGGGGGACTGGGGAACTGGGAACTGGAACTGGGGGCTGGGATCCACAGGATACTCTAAAGCATCACTCTACATCTCTCTTTTTTCCTTATCCGTCTTTAATCTGTCTGGTCCAATAGCAGCATAATTACATATGAGAGTTTCTCACAAGTAGTCTCTGGGTGCCACCATTCTTTTCCATAAATTGTTTAGCAGGTCCTCCAGTTGGAGTTCATTGGCGGTCTGATTCTCTTTACTTTCCTTCACTCTTACCCCAATCCCATCAAATACAGTCTTGATTTTCCGTGTAACACACCTGAACTCCGAATCTTGACTAAGCCTCTAGCGGCCGTATTCAGTTGTGACCCGGGTCATGACTCAAGGTTCATGATTCTCTGCATTTGCAGCGCTTTAAAAAAAAAAACTATTATACCTAGTTTTGATAAAATGGAAAAGTGGTGTCACTATGGAGTAAAATTTATTTTGAAGCCTCAATGCAAACGTTGAATTGAGACCCTCGAGTCATGACTCGGGTCACAACTGAATGCGCTCAGTGTCGGTATGACGCTCTCATCTCCTGATGTCCGTGTCTGTGTAGCGCCGGGATAAATACGAAATGCTTTCTTGATCCCAGTTCGGTGTCAGTGTGAACGCCATTCCCTATATGTCATCGTCATCTTGGGGTTTTCCACAAATCTCAAGGGATAAACAACGTGGCTTCAAAATCTTTTCCCCCTACTGGGGTAGGTTCAGGCTCCCTTCGACAAGCGATGACCATGTTCATAGGTGGGCCTACACTTTTGGAAAGATAGTGCATGCTTCAAGTGTGAAACCTTTCGGTACAACATAGAGTGGAATGGCTTGGTACCACCCTCCAAAGGCACAAAATGGACTGCATCTCCAAGAGCACTTTCCCTCTTCCGCTCGATTCCAACTACAAGGGGTATGGAATGCAGGTTTACTTACCGAATTTCTCATCTTGGCTTTCGTGAGATCGCTATGTTCGAATTTCACCGGTCTAACATGCTCCGGCTTACTTCAACTGAACATGGCTATTCTCTGACACCGCTCAATCTTTTGCGATCAAAAACGTTGGGGGAAAAGTGAAGACATCCATGCAGGCAAAGTTGTTTTTTAATTATTAGGCGTTGAGAATGTTCGCCAATGAATGCATTTTAGTTACGCGGCGCAGGTGACAGTGCACTGAAAGCCCTTGGCTGTCCACCACCAATCCGTCTTGAAGACGATGGAGAGCGTGCTGCCCGTAGCCACCGTGTATGTCAATGATGTGCTCCCGCACAATCTGCATCAAAGATATCATGAAAATGCAATAAAAGAGAGACAACCTCAGCAACGGGCGAAATTTCACTACAACGGGGTATTTCCACGTGACCGGAATTTCACAGGCACGTCTCGTGTTCTCAGTTTTCGATTCCTCTTCTAACGACAACAATATCGAACTATGATTTAAAGAAAGAGGAATGAATCACTCCATATGATTGAGTGCTAAATAAATAGGTTCATTTTGCGCCTCTCTCTCTCTCTCTCTCTCTACCACGACTCTCAGACGAAATCTGTTCGAAATTAAACTGAAACTCACTCATTCACGCGTCAAGTTAAGTCACCTATCTTCCATTTTGCGAAAAGTGTCTAGAAAACTAACCAACGATCGTGATCCACTGCCGCATGAAAATAATTGCCAGCATTTGATATGACCTCATTAAAGTCACAATGAACCACGGTTTCCTACAAAGACTCATTTTGTTTATCTTCTCACACGATGGAGGGGAGTCTGAGAAAAAGCTTACAGAGCATGACGGCTCGCGAGATTAAAAACTTGAAACACTTCCTGTTAGTATTATGACAATTTCCCCCAACTTGAGTTCCATCCATGCTTCTACCCATAGAAAACGTTACAACCTTGTTCGTCTGAATTTCACTGCTTTTTCCCCTAATCATCTCCTGAAGGGTTGTCTGACAGGTTGAGAGGGGGGGAAAAACCGGTTTGTTTTTTTTTTTTACCTCAGTTTCACCGTCCCAATTTTACCTTAGGTAAAAATTTTTTGCAAGGGTCGTGCAACTTTTCTCCTCCGGGTGTCCTTGGCGAGACTCCAGAGGTAAGTGCATTTTGCCTTCAAAATTATCGCTCTAACTTTAGAAGCTTACAAATTTACGTGTTTGTGAAGGGGATCCGTATAGTTCAATTCTTTTCCAAAAAGTTAAAATAATAATAAAAAAGTTGAGAACCACTGCTCTTTAGTAACAGTATATTTTTGAGTCTGAGTGAGAATTCATCCCTACGTCGGGAACAGGAAAGCATTATTTTTCTTCTCCACAGACGCGATGATACGCAATATGCCTTGGTTATGGTGAAGTGTATGTGGCATGTCTGCACTTCGGATCTGTGAACCGGTATCACATATGCACAACAGGCATACTTGACTGAGAACTCACGTCTTGTATCCTGCCGAGCCGCCCCACACGAGAAGTGCATCTCGCCAGCAGAATAGAGACCACTGGATTTGAATGTTGGAACAGGACAGCGTCAGCTGCTTTGCGCACTGCAAACCCACAAACATCACGTTCCATTTTCGTTAGCATCACATGCGAAGCAGGAGAAATATATACAGGGTGGGCCAAAAAAATTTACACATTTTTCATTCTGCTGTCATATTTTTGCGCCTGCAATTTACATTATTGCTTAGAATGGCTATCAATAGGCGCGGTATTGCCTATTACCTTTCTTCATCCCCTTCCCGCAAAAAAACTAAACCTCCTCGTATTCCTCTCTGAGAGCATCAACAGCAATTAAATTTGGCATGCTTCTTCTTATCTCAACACAGAATTGCTCCAGCAAATTTGAAGCTCCATCTCCCCGAGGTTGTGTCCCCTCCCCATCCCCCCCCCTGGGTAGCCACTTCTGGAGAGTTTTCGAAGGAAAGAGACCAATCAAACAAAAGATATTTACTTGTAGGCGACGAAAAGTGCCATTTTTGTTTCTTGCAGTGCACCATTTTGCCATAAAAAATGAAATTAGTATTATTTTCGCAGGAGTTTTCAGTTTTGTCAAAGAGAGAACGAGAAGCCACTGTTCTCGTCCCTCGATGGAAGATAGTACAGGATGGCCCAAAGAAGGAAGCCCCTACCTTTATGAGTGGTTATGATGAACACAAGTGGGTAGTTATCGAAACAAAAAACGTCACTCTGAGGGATATGTGATTCCTCTATTTTTTTCCGAGGAGGCCATATTCCCCGTAATGCCTGGCCATGTTTCGCCAACAACAGGGCCTCTTGGGACCAACTTGGAAAGGGCCCAAATACTCATTTCCCACCCATCTTTTTGCATGTGTCTTTTTGGGATTGAATAAAGGAGTCATCAAGCGACATTTTTGGAATATTGACGAGGTCAAATTTGACCTCGATGGACCGTTAGAACCAAGTTTCACTTTTAAGGGCCATATTCCTCCAAATTACCTTAGTGTACTATGGGAACATAAAAATCGACTCCCCTGAATCGAAATTTAGTTTCATAATTGTTGTAAGGGACCTCACTCAAGAAAGGGTCTTAGAGCCGATTAGACTGAGAGACTCCAGTGCGAGCTCCGGTACTAAAACTCCAGTTTCCAGTGCTAAATGTACGGAGAGAAACTTTTAGACATAGAGGGGTTGGGAACTAGCGTCTTCGCAGTTTAAACACGGTAAGAGCTTGGGACATACCGCGCTAAATGGAAATAATAAATAAATGCATGCATGTGACTCTCGTTGTCGAGACGCATGGCGCCATAACTGAGAATTTTCCCATCGCAGACTCCCATTTTTCCTCGCTCATTCCTCGTAGAAATTTTCTATCGACAAAAGCATGCTACACTTTTTGGAGGCTATCCTGGTCCATCTTTATCTTTTGGCGAAGTTTTGTGCATAGTTTCCTCCGACCGTCCCCCCTCAAAGTTCGACGATCCACCTGAAAATGCCACTCTTTTGGAAATGACTCGAGGTTGACGGACATTGCTCGAAAACGAGGCCGAAATTCAAAATTCTTCTGATGAATCTCTTAAGAAGTCTCTCGACAAGCTTCGTGCGGATTTTCACGAGAATCCGTTCGTCGTGAATGCGTGAATCCGTGAGAATCCGTCGCTCTCCTCGGAGCCTATCGCTTTTTGCTGTCGTCTATGTTGAAAATGGAGGCCATTCCTGTCATACCGTGTCGATTTCCTCTGTTCACCATTCGAAAATACTGGATATTTTTGTGCCTATCGCATAGAGGGATGTTTCAGGGATCAAATGACACCGAGATTGCTTACTTTCTCCCAGGGAATAGAGAACGCGGGGCTTTAATTGCCGATTTGCATGAAATCTTGAATCCTTGCGTGCAGCTCTACCTTGTTGGACCTCCNATGTTGGACCTCCCTCCCAACTCGCACCCACTGGTGCGTGCGTGTGATTGTGTGCACAATCCTTGTGCAGGCGGTACACAACCTAAGGCTACAAGGGTAACGATCGTCATGAGACTACTGTTTTTCCTGATTATGATAAATCGATTTTATGATGTTCGTAAAGGGAAGTTTGTCAACTTAGACCCCCCCCCCCCCTTTCCTTTTAAATAAAACTTATACCGCAGACTCTGGGATCCAAATCATGTCTGAAAAGGAAGTTTCATTCATGAGACGAGCCATTTTTGAGATGCTTGAGAGAGACGGAACGTTGCCTGACCTCCCGGGAGAGGTGAGATTGAGGATGGTCCTATTTTGGGAGTATTAGACTAAAATGAAGGTGCACAGCTCCAACATGTATACCATTGGTTAGGGTCGAATATAGACTACAAATCTTGCCAGAAAGTGATTTTTTGTTAAGTTTTCATCACTGTCGAGATGTAGGGGGAGAAGGATGGCGTCTGATTGAAAGGGAGTTACATTACAGGGGCATTATCCTTTGCGTACATTTATCTCACTTAGATATTGTCAAAAATAAAAAGTATACCATTGGCTAGGGCAGACTCTGGACTACAAATCTTGTTTAGGCAGAATTTTTCGTAAACCGAAACGTTTTCGAGATAAAGGAGGGAGAAGCGAGGCAGCCCTCCACTGTCCATTGCTGAGTACGGGAGCACGTGGAATTGTTCCCAGTACTCAACGCCTCCCCGTCTACAGCCAGTCTACAGTCAGGAAACGCTAGCGTTGTCTGTTCATGCGGAAGACTTGGACTCCGTTTAGTTAATCATAAGTCCTTGCTAAACTTGCTGTTTGATAGCCATTCGACGGGTAGAATCAATACACTTACAACTCGGAAACAGTTCGCCCCATTAACACCAAAATAACTAAATCGGAAAAAAGACAAATCAATCGAATTTCAAACTAGGAATAAAGATTCAACCTGACTTCAAAGGTCAAAGACCAAGAGCCCGTATTACAAATAATTCTAATTTTCAAGCAGTTTCCTACCGTTCCGACCACTAGGATAATTATCCTTGCGACTTTAGAATACCTCTTGGTTGAACTGTATGCCAAAGTTCACGAACCTTGAACAGGGCATTTCGAAGAAAAGTAATGAAATGTGAGCGATATCGAGGCAAAAAACGCAACTCCCTAGGGTTTTTCATGTGTTTTTTCTTTTTCGCTTTCATAGCATAAATTGTGAAATGTTCTCTGATCAATCGATAGAGACGAGTCTCTGGATTGTAGGGACACATTTATTTATTATTCGCGATCTCCGTATGGGTTCCCATGGAATGTTCATTGAAAGCGGAGCGTTCCTGGCAGGACTACTGCCTCCACCTTCATTTGACCGTGATCTTATGCCTCCTAGGGTGTTTGTGGGGAAAATAGCCGCAAATTTCGGAAGTGTTACCAGAAAGTATTCGACGCCTGAAACTTCATGATTTCTTCCCTCATCCTCGGGGGAAAATCCCAGTCTAGCCATGTAGTCGGGTCAAAGGTCAGGATTTGGATGGGTCTCTCCAGAGGCCCACATCGACATTTCTCTTTGAAAAATGTTGATATTGGTCTCACTTTCTTCCTCGGGGTTCTAAATATTGCTGGAAAGTTATTGACTTTGCTCTCACGGATTCGCAGAGCGGAATGCATTTTGCGTAACGTGCGTCTCGTTGCACCTGACTTATCTCATCCCTAAATCCTGATTTATCGGGAAAGACACAAATGAATAGCGTGGACGTTGCCTCCACTTTTATCTCCCTGCGTTCAAATGTTGAAGGTATGGGAGGCATTTGAAAATCTGCGAATATATTTTCATTTTTAGTTATTTTGAACTTAGGAACCAAGTATCTTGAGAATGAGGATTTATGTCTTTTTACGTAGATCTTTCGAGACGACTGTGAAAAATGGCTCTGCTGAATCATGCGCAAATGTATTGATTCTTCTCAGACCAAGAACGATTTGACTGAGGCCAAGTCGAAGAATCATGCAGCAATCGGCTGTATTTCTCCTGTATGCCTCCTTCCTCGCCAACGACTACGAGTTGCTTTCCTCTACGATGTGGTGGCTTGACCCACGATTCAGATGACACCTATAACGAATCGCCTTTCTAGGTGAACCGGTTACCGAGTAGTGTGATTTATTCCTATTATTGTGCCTAAAATGGCCAGCGGACGACAAGGTCAACGAAACTCTTGTGCGTTTTCACTAAAGTCTACCTCTTCATTTCCCCTCCCCCCCCCCCCCTCTCACATACCAAGACGTGCATGGCACCAGCATTCACGTCCCCCCTCTTCCGGTCTGAATGTCTGAGAAATGGATTTACTTCCCTCTTCCCTTTCTACCTTGCCCTTCTCATATCTCGTACCATTTTGGCCGAGAAGAAAAGCCGGTAACCCTTCTTTCCACATTCAGTACGCGAGGTACTCCATGCTCGATCCATTTCTTTGCCGAACTCTAAAAAGCCTTCACGAGAAGAATGGACTGCACTCTGGGTTGATCGTTGTTTTCGTTGCCAAAAAAAATAGAAGATAAATATATATTTTTATGAAAATGGAAAATGAAGGAGAAAGACAGCATGTAACGAAAGCAATATATTAAAAAATTACCTGTACCTACCTGTACCTGAAAAATAAAGATTTTCAAACAGACAGATCTGAAAACTCTTTTACATGTCAAAGGTCAACTGACGAGGGGTTGGGGGAGGGAGGTGTTACAAATACAGGTACGTTTCCACGGCTGCCCCCATATTATAAAAGTTTTCGCAGGAAGTGATAGTCGTCGACCAATATCCTCTTACGTACTGGAATGAATACAAGAAAAAATGCCACCAGAGAAAAGGAGGGACTCTGACGGAATTATTTTTTTCATCAGGGAGTGAAACCAGAAGAATGACGATCTCGCAATATTCTTAGCATATTGATTGGTAGAAAAGGGATGAAATCGAGAGAGTTCCATCACTATTCATAAGAGAAGTTGGATGCCTCGCGTGTGGAAATTCTGAAGCGTAATCTGTAAATGCCGAATTATTTCAATTGGTAGGAAAGAGATGGATTGGGAAGAAGGCGGCGAGCATAAAATGTATATATATATATATTTAAAGGAAATAGTGCGATAGAAGTGTGCTGGCGCCTCGCATTTCCCTTACACGGGAAGAGAAGTCTAGACTGGAAAGAAAAGGTGGTAGGAGAGGGAAAGAAGGATCGCGCATTGTACAGTATGCTGGCCATTTCAGGCACAATTGGGAAAAACCCCACCACTTAGTAACCGATTCACCTAGAAAGGCAATGGAACATGAATGTAATTTGAATTCATTCGGTCATTCCACCAAAACATAGACTCAGGAAAGCAGCTCGTGGTCGTTGGCGAGGAAGAAGGCATGCAGGAGAGTCTCCTGCTTCTCCTGCCACTCCCTCACTCACGCACACACAATCACACGCACGCACCAGTGGGTGCGAGTTGGAAGGGAGGTCCAACAAAGAGAATGGCACAAATTTGACGCTTCTGCGATCAAGGGTTGGGGAGATACAGATTTTCAAAGAGAGGCATGTAAATCGTGACCTTTGACCTCAAAATCATGGCCTCGAGCGTGACCTCAGAGAGTCAGCAATCGGCTCCAAAATCCTTTCTTGAGTGAGGTCCCTTACAAGAATTATGAAGCGAAATTTCGATTCAGGGGAGTCGATTTTTATGTTCCCATAGTACCTCAACGTCCTTTATGGAGGGGGATTATGGAGGGGGGGGAGGGGTAAATGACCCGAAGGAATTATTACTCTAGACTTCTCTGGATCCTCACCGTGTAGGTCCACTTGCAGTAGTAGTTGTTATTGTAGTTGCTGGGGTAGTTGGGTGATTGGATGGTCGCAGTTGCCCCTGCAGTGAGGGCCGTGTTCGTCGTCGTGCAGCGGTTGCCGGTTCCCAGCCCAAAGAAGAACCCTGCGGACAAAGCATTCGTGCGCATGCTGGGTTCCCGGTGCGATACGCTCGGATTTTATCATATGTCAACTCACTCTGAGACGAGGCATTCGGTGCTGCTGCAAGGAAAAAGAATAAGATGAAAAGGAATAACTTTTTTTCCTTTTTTAAAGTACATTTTCAAAGCTATATACTGTAGAGCAAATGCCCTCTTTATAGTTAATTGGATCGTTGTCCTACTGGCCTTTCCTGGAAGGTAAAATGGATTTTCAGCAATACCCTCCTCTCGTTTTCCTTTCAATGCTTCTCCTAAACATCAAAACGGACTCCTATCGCTGGCACGATGAAGAGACGTCGTATAAAAGAAAAGAAAATGTTGAAGATGCAAGAAACTTGTGCTAACCTTCCAGTTCCCGAGCCTGTGGAAAAAGAAATGAGGCGTCATCACTCGAAAGATACGAAATGCTCTAGCCTTTCAGGTTTTAGCAACCTCAACTCTAAAACAACTCGAAAATTTGACTCTGTTGCCTCGAGACTCCGACACTATCGTCACGAGGGAAAAGAATTTCATGTTCGTACGGAAGAAAAATATTCTCAAGTACTGACCTGAACGACGAGGACGGGCAGCGAGAAGAGGACGAAGAGAAGCATTTTGGCAATGAAGACTGGATTCTGGAACGAAAAAGCCCTCAATTAAAAGGCAACGATTCGAGGTCTGCTTTGAGGAGTGCCGAGGAGAAAACGCTGGCTCTTGCGCTCGAGTCCGGCTTCTACACCCGTCATCGATTTTTATTTCAACATGTACAGTACATCTGGCCTGACGTTCGCTCTGGGACTTATGCACCTGAAAGCTCCCCGAGTCCATTTCGCGAGAGCAGATTTTACATAGACACGTGCGTAATAAATTAATTTCACGCCAGACCCTTTGCCTTGGAAATGGAAACGCCACGTCGGATCACGGGTAACACGGGTAGTACGAGCGTCCGCGACGACTCTCCTCGCTGAGGACTGTACCATGACTTTGGAGTCCTTCTCGAGCATCCTGGATCCACGTCGCGACGAGCCGTGCGATCGGCCATACGAAACGGCAACAGGGTTTCGGGGACCGCGAACGAAATGAAAAAAAAGATTCGCTGTCGTCGACGAATCACCGAGGGTATTACCTCGGCAAATGGCAGAATTTTTCCGCATCGGCCCCTCTCTTCTTCGTCGGTCGCATCTTCCCAAAAGATGACACCATAAATTCCTCACCTTGCCTCCGTCTCGAAGGCATAAGATTTCTACACTTCGAGCAACGAGAATCGATATCACGCCACGTTACATTGCGAGGGGGATAAATATGTAGAGTCGACTGCTCGGCCAATTAATAAGAGAAAATTGACATCAATAGGGGAGAGATCCAAGGGTATGGACAGCCCCGAAATCCCAGCATATTTTCTGCAATGCTTCTCTTCTTTGCAAGTTTTGCGTCCTAATAGCTAATTCCCCCAAATCTCCCCCATGGGGAGATTTGCCCCCTAGATCCTCACTGAGGAGGGTGCCCGCAACCCATGCCTCCCTTGTCCACCTCCTACCCCCCCTTCCACCCCTTCCCCTTCTTTAGCCTCCTGCCTCCCGAAATTTTTTCCTGACTGCGGTACAGGAAACAGCAAGTATCGAATGTCGCTTCGAAGATGACGGACGCGATCGGTTCCTAAATCCCTCTGAGTGGGAATCGCGGGTAAGAGTCCAGTCAGTAGCCTAGCACGTGGCTCCAAAGTTTCCGTTGACGTCTGCGGCGACGGACGCGACGAGACTTCCTCTTCTGCATCCCCACTGACTTCCGACGACCGAGAAGGGATTCAAGACCACTCAACCTCGTTTCTTTCGTGCCTGTTCGGAATTCCACGCAAAAAAAAAATGCCGAAGGGAGCAAGCGGTCGTTCGAAATTAAGTGCAAATTTGTTTTTCGCATTTCCCTTCGCCATAGCATCAACGTCGTCGTCTGCGTCGTCTCAACGACTGATACCAACATTGCGGATATGTTGAATCATCGGCTCATTCTCGACGGAAAATAATTATTGGGTCGATCGGAAAGTTCTGGCCGTTTCGAGAATTTTCCAGAAAAAAAATTTCTGGAACTTTCTCGAACCTTCCACAGTAGCAGTATATAAAGGGTGTGTGGGCGTGATTACGCAGTAGTTGCTTAGTCGTTCAAAGCCTATAACCATGACTTCTAAAATCGACTTTAACAAAACCGCCCAACGTCAGTGCCTTCTTTACGACTTCCTATCTGGCATCACAGATGCCGAATCGAGTCGCCGCATCTGCGCCACGTTTGGCCAAGGTGCAGTTTATGAAAGGACAGCGCGACGATGGTTCGATCGTTTCCAGTCTGGAAATTACAGCCTCGAGGATGAGCCCAGGTCAGGCCGCCCCTCTGAAATCGACGACGAGCAGTTGCAGCACACAGTGGAAGCCGATCCGAGGCAAAGTACCCGCGACTTAGCGACAGCACTTGGCTGCGCCCAGTCCACAATCGTGACGCACCTGGCTGCAATCGGCAAGAAGAGCAAGTTGGGTCAGTGGGTACCCTACGATCTGACCGACCGCAACCGCGAACGCCGTGCTGAGGTGTGCACTTCGCTGCTGTCGTACGAGCGCACAAACGACTGGCTGGATTCTGTAGTCACTGGAGACGAAAAGTGGATGCTGTACGTCAACTACCGACGCAGGCGCCAAGTGGGTCGATGCCGATGCCCAGCCAGAGCCGGAGCCGAAAGGTGACCTGCATTCCCAAAAAGTCATGTGCATTCGGTGGGACGTGCGAGGCGTGATCGACTTCGAGCTGCTCTCATCCGATACCAGCATCACCGCCGCCTACTACTGCGATCGGCTGCAGAAGCTCGCCGACAAACTCCGCACGGTGAGGCCAGGGCACCGTCGTGTTCGATTCCTGCACGACAACGCAAGGTCGAATGTCGCGAAGATCACACGGCAGAAACTGCTGGATCTGGGCTGGGAGGTTCTGCCTCACCCTCCGTATAGCCCAGATCTGGCGCCAACCGACTGCCATCTCTTCCGCGCTCTGGACAATCATCTTCGCCAGAAAGGGTTCAACGATGACGCCGAGGTCGAAAGCTGGCTGACCGATTTTTTCGGCTCACAGCCAGCTCAGTTCTACAGGGATGGAATCAGGAGTCTGCCTGATCGTTGGCAGAAGGTGATCGACTGTGATGGCGATTACTTCGTTGAATGAACTTTTTTGCTTTTTTAAGAAAAAAAACTCGGTTGTATGGAATGTTCTCGAAACGGCCAGAACTTTCCGATCGACCCAATAGAACCGACAGACGCTCGGTGGCGCCTCACCGCCGATTTAGCGACTCTCACCCGATGCTGCTCTGGAGTGAGCCACCGCACAGTGGTACGAAAGTCCGAATTTCTTGGACAAAAGTCAAATTTTGAAAATGGAGGAAGAAAAAATTTTTTGTCGTTAAAAGTTACGGATTGAAGTCCTTGTCCTGCATCGATATTTCTCCAGGCCTTCCTCTGGTCCTTTATTAGCCTTTACATGGTGCAAAGGTCAATGATTTGAACTTTTCTTAAAGTATAGAGACTTGATGCCAAATTGTGACAAAAGCTTGTCATGTAATACGACTGTTCTTATCGCTGTTTTTTCATCAAGTGCGATCTGAAGGTGTACCTGAAAGTGACTCTTGCTTGTTGTATGTACAGTTTTACTCTTGATGTGTATGCATAACTCATGTTATTTATTAGATCCTGTGTAGTTGATTGATGAACTACTTCTAATGACAAGGTAAAATTATCGAGTGAATTTGAAGTACTTCTCAAGATTTCTCAGAGAATTCCTTATAAGCCAATGAGTGTCTATTAACGAAGAGCAAAATCAGCCCAAAATCTCATGCGCCCAGTTGCGCCTAAAGTGAGGGAAAATTTTTTGAAGACCACTTTCAGCCAATTGACATCGCTGTCTGAAAACCTCTCAGTCTTTCTGAAGACTTAGCCCGAAGAACCAAGGCAAGTCTTCTGAATAGCTCGGCACTTTTCCATAATTGACATTGCAATGAATCATGAAAATCCTGGCTTATTTTGTAGTGGGCTTGAATGAGCTTGACCAACACTGGAATGACACTTGAGTCAGCAGGGTCTGCTCGGTTCATCTGCCTCGTGATGTTGTAGAGGTCCTTTCGGGTCAAAGGCATTGGCGTCTATCCTGGAGAAATTGCGAGATCAAAAATATGAAAATTTTTCCTAACTTTAGGCGCAACTGGGCGCATGAGATTTTTGGCTGATTTTGCTCTTCGTTAATAGATTTCTCTTCTTCCGACTTCTCCCGTCAATATGACTCCCCGTTCGAGCTGATACAGAAGGCTTTAAGGGGGAGTCCTACCCTTCCTGAAAATTGAGCTAGGGCGAAGGTGTTGCATAGATGTCGCATTGCGTCTCCCCGCTCCTCTTTCCCCTCAGGGCTCACTCCGACAGAAAGCGTTTCTTTCAAATCCGTCTACCTCCATCGGATCTCTTATCTGATCGAGGGGAGCCAAATCCCCTTTTTTTTTTTTACATCTCCCTTCACTTTCCGCTTTCTGCATTCTTCGCCTCGATACATCGGCGTGGTCACACTGTTTCAAAACATTGTGTCGTCGTCCGAAAAAAAAATGTATACTTAGCTAATTTGGTGCATATCACTCTAATTCTCTTGCACCGTTCTCCTACTTGAGACATGCTCCTCGATGCACACAAATGAGATTTGAAAGATCACTTAAAATAACAAGAAAAAAAAGCCGCATCACAGTGCAGATACTCAGAGATCGTAGTAGCAGGCTATTCTCCCCATGTCAGACCGGTCATGGGAAGTGACAGGCCCGCGATGGTCATAAACCTCGTCTCCATTTCCTAATAGCTAAAATTATATTCTCTCCCTCCTTCCTCGACATTGCGTTCCTTGAGCATGGTGATGTGGGCTTATAATTTATTCCCTAATTTATTTAATTGTAAAGAACTGCGATCACTCTATGCCGGGAAATATATATTTTAAAATATATATTTTATTTTTTTTTATTCATTTTTTTTGTGGGGGGGGGGGGGACTCCATTATTAGAGGAATCCTAATGCGCTCATGGCCACAATGCAACAGCCTCATGATCCTTTCCATCAACTCTTCCTCTGAACAATTACTTTAACTCCGAGCATCCGTTGACTTCGTTTCTTCCCTGAATACGACCATCCTCCTCCTCCAGACGTAATCTCCTCTCCAGGAAGGATACTTTCTGCACCTCCACTATTTCATCGGCGAGGTCTAGCAGTTTCGCTCGGGGACAGGAAAGTGAACGAGGGAATTGTCAGTTCTAGGTCGAGGGGAAGTCACGGGGAGCGAGAATTCTACATTTAGGTGACAGGAATAGAATAAATGCATCGAATCACTCGTTACCCAGTCCGTCTTCACAGATGGCGTTTCCAAGTATACCAACCGATTTGATTCTGAACCCGAGTGCTGGGAAGGGAGAACCTCCTTCATGGATGTGATGAGGCGAGGGTGAGCATTCCCCCGAAAGGAATTCGTATCCAGGCAAAGGAGGGGAGGCGACGAGAAACCAGACAGTAAAGGACATATTCTTTCCCAATTCTTTTTTCCCCTGGAAAGATCGACTTTATTCAAGATGACCTCTCTTCTTTGACCTGTCTGTGATGATGTGAAAGCGAGTTTTCGGTATAACATGCATTAAAGAACATCCTCTAAGAAAGAGATGAATACTGCCCCAAAGATGGCTCATAGGATGGAGAGGGACACGAAGTGAAACTTCTTCACGAGCGTCAGAACATTTTTGTTTGGATGCGAACAGGGTCTATCAATAGTCAGATATCCACCCATACATAGGAAAGAGATTTTGGCTTCTCTTTCAGTACAACAGCCAACATGAACCTATGAACCAAAAACAAAGCATGCAATTATTCATTTCCCGATACAATAGTTTCTGCTTCAATTTCCACGCTGATATGTTTGCAGTTAGGCTTTCTCGTATATGTCCATCGAAGAGACCGGACTGGGTTGACACTCAACGAGGAGGGAACATGACTCTAATTGCTGTGATTTCTCCCACGCATGGATTTCAGGACATTCGAAGATAATGAATGGTGGTCTCACTATAGACACCTTTGAAAACTTTCTCGATGAAATGAGGGCCATGATTGGACCAGAAAAACGGAGCTGTTTTCATCGTGGAAAGCTGTATGGCTCACCGACAAATGATTCCCCGATACCCGTCCCATTGAATTAACTTCTCTCTATCCAAATAAGAGGTCAAGAGATAGCTTAGGTTCTCTATTGGCTCCCATTGCCACTGTGTTGCAGGTCGAGATGTGTCTGACACGATATCGCAGGAACATTCTTTAACAAACTGTACACGACGCACTAGAGAATTTATACTCCCGATTATACGCCTCGGAGCATACCCAGCCGTTTACATGGACAGGTCATTGAATACAAAAGTCATTTTCGAATGAACTCGTCATTTCCACGCCATGGAAGGAAAAGGCCTTCACTGTCTGGTTTCTTCGTGTTTCTCCTTCCCTTCCTCTCCCGTCTAGACGTGGATTCATCGAGGGGGAATGTTCACCCTCTGCTCTTCACATCCATGAAGGCTCTGGCCACAACCATCCTGGGTGACCGGCTAATAGGGAACAAGAGGGGGTCGGGTCCTCATTTACAACGCCTATTCCTCCATTGCTTGGGACACGTTCGCCACCTGGTCTGAGAGAATGTAACCAGGCTGTTAAAATGGGACTCTATGGAGCCAAAGTTTTGCTCGATTTGCATGAAAACGCGCCCAAATTAAGAAGAGCCACTTGGTATGATGAAAATCCCCTTGAGTTGATTTCGTGTTTTTGCGATCGATTTTGCCGTTTTTGAGATACAGATTTTAAGTACTGACTGGTACTTGATAATGAACTTGGTTCCTCACTCAATGGGAGGAGCTTCAAGTCCGTAATTAATTGATATATTGTTTAAAGGGGGTGAGAGGGAGTATTTTGGAGAGAGAGGGCTTTTCAGTTTTCAGGTTGGAAATTAAGGGTAGAACTTACCCTTAAGATGAATGACCCAGCAAGATCCATTCCTCCATCTGATGGCACTTGATTGCCTCGGGAGAATTTTCCTCATAGGACCTTCCTTAGGTCAAACGTAACATCCCACCCGAAACAACTTTATAGAACTTCCAAGACGTTATTTGTTTTGTTTTTTTGTTGTTGTCACAATTGCAAGGATTCCTTCCAGACAAGTTCCCGCATCCATTCCATTCCAGTATTATGATACTTCATAGCTTTCCAGTTTTGTGGTATTCCACCCTGCAAAATGAAGGAAACATTCTTCCCTCCAATATTCAAACATGCTCTAGTTCTGCCTCCCTTCGAGGAAAAACCCAAAAGAGTGAAAGACACTAGATGAGGCTGTACAACAGTTTATTTTGTAAACGTTGTCCTCAAGAACATCATTTCTCATCAACTGGAAGAAAAAAAGAACGAAACAGTGAACAAGAGAGAAAAATGCCACCCGAGGGAATTTCTCTTTTTTGCCTTTTGCTCCACCTTGATTCCTCGACAATAAAATAAGGACTAGGAGGTTCTAAATTATTTCTGCGTGAAAAATAATTTTGGGAAAGCAAGAGAGAGAAAAAAAAAAACCTCCTCCCCCCAATAAGAGCAGCGCATGGAAAACGTCCGTATAGTTTCCTTTTTTTCCCTCGGGACAGAGAGAACGGAGTCCGGGGTAAATAAATAGGCAGATCGGGGAATGCCTGCCGCGTACGTGGCTATCGTTCCTAGTTTCCAGGGATAGTATCACACGGTGGAAATCATCGTAGTCATTTCCTCTTTTTTTTTTTCTCGTTTATATATACATCCCTCCAAAAGCCCCCAGAATTTTGGAGAGAAAGAGAGAGAAAAATTATCTTTCTCGTTTTTCCACGATTGGAAACAAAAAGGGGTCCACAGACGACATCCTCTTCACAAATCGGTGAGCAATTGAGCATCGTGAGGCGTGATATCACCACAGAGAATCGGCCACGAACGTCACCTGATGCTCTCATACACGCGAACACACATCGATTAAGAAAAAGAAAAGGATCTCGGTTTGCGTTTTGAGAAAGACGAAGACAACGGGACCTCAGGACCCGTCGGTGCCGGGAGACACGTTGAACAGGACCTGGGCGAGAATGGAAGCGACCTGCTGGTCCAGGATCTGCGACATGACCAGCGACAGAAACCGGGCTTCGTGCTGAACGATCGGCTTGCGGTTGGCAGGTACGAGAGATAGGTGATGGAGAGCGCGGGCAGCACGCCGTAGCATGTCCAGAGAGGTGCCCATCGCATCCGGGTTGTCCCGAAGCAACGCCACCCCGTGCGTGTTGGCAATGGAGAGAGCGGTCGACTCCGCCTGTTCGACGAACGACAGCAGGAGCCCGATGCAGCCGGACTGGTTGGCGACGAGGCGGGCGGTGATCTCGTCGGCGCTGCTCCACGCGGCGATCAGATTCAACGAGAACTCCCGCAGAACTTGATCGTACGAGCGACTGAGCCAGCGGGAAAGTTGGGAAACGAGCCGCTCCAGTCGCGACCAGGGCGGGGTGGCAAGGATCAGGTCCACGTTGTCCGCCTGCACGCTCAGCTTCACCAAGGCTTCCAGGGCGAGTCGCTGCGGGGATAACGGAGAATGCGGGCCGAGCGACGGGAACGGGTCGCATGCTTCCGCCGAACTGCACGCGGCCCAATGCAGGAGACCGTCCAAAACGGGTCGACACACGGCCTCTGGGAATCGCCACAACTCCAAAGCACCAGACATATTGGCCAGCATCACCAGGGCGTTCTCGCGCAGCACGGGCAGGTACTCGTGCCACCAGTCGTTCGCCTCTAGGGTCAGATCGGTATCCGAGTCCACGACTACATCGTCGGCATCGGAGACGATGGCGATCGGCGTCGTCCGTCTCTCTTCGGATTTCTCATCGTGTTCGTGAAAGAGTAAGAGAAGCTTGCCCAGGATGAGCAGCAGCTGGGAGCTGCGGCTCAGTTCGGCATCGTTGCCGGGGATGAAACTCAAGTTGCGGAGGATGGTAGAAATGGCGATGGCGCGACGGGACATGATGTCTTGCCCCTCCGTCACCAGGTTCAAACTGGGTTCGTCTCGTGGGTAACACTCTCCGTGCTCCAAGTTCTTTCGCCTGGTGCGTCGGGACGGGTCCCGCACCTTGATCCCATTTATCACAACGGCGGAATCGTCCTTGGACGACGATTCGCTGGATTCTTTCTCCTCTTCTTTTGCGGTCTCGGGTTCGTCCTTCTTGGACTCTCCATCGTCATCGTCGGTTTTTACAGGCTGATCGGATTCCAACGCGTCTGTGTCCTTCTTGATCCGCATCAGCACGCTCTCGAGCGACCGCTTCTTGACATCACAATTACGAAGCTTGGGGATCACATTGTTCCGACACGAACTTTTGTCCTCTACCTTCTCTGGTTCTTTCTGCACTAAGTCAACTTCCGTGTTCTCTTTCTCCATCTTCGATTTCTTGTCTGGGAGCACTCGAACCAGCGGGACGACGTTGAGGTCGCACTTCAAGGGTGGGACGATGTGACGAGTGGTGTCACCATAGCCCAGCTGCCACTCGTCGGCGCCCACTTCAAATCCCTCGTGAATGTCCCACTCCCGCTCCGTGTCGAGCACGAACACGTTCTTTCCGTCGCCGTTCACGATCACAGGTTTCCCCTCTCGCGTCACACGAGTGAAGTTCCCTCCTCGCAGAACAAACTGCAACTGAGAGTTTTCCGATTCTTCTAGCTTCGGCACTCCGAGGTCGATCTCGACGTCGGAGAGGTCATCCACGTCGCGGAGATCCGCGGGTCGGTTGGGCTCGTACCAGGCCTTCTGTCTCCGCGGAGGTCGTCGCGCCTGCATCTTGTTCCGCAGCTCCACAGTTCGGTCGTAGTTGATCTCCAAATCCTCGCAGATGTCGAACATGTCGCCTAGGGCTTTGCGGTAGAACTCGAGCAGGGTATCCAACAGGGATGGAAGCCACTGTAGGCCAAAGTAGAGGACGCTGGAGTCGTCGAAGGTGAGGACGTTAAGGATGTCCAGTGCCCAGGTGGTCTCGCACAGGAGTCCAGACTTGAGAGCCATCATGATGCGCCACGGGTCCACGGGCGCCACATCGCATCTGTTCAGACGCCTCCGCTTCGCCATCAGGGGTGCGACAGCCTCGACGCTGTCAGGCGGGAAGCCATAATCCCTGCGCATTGCCTGTTGAGCAAGCCCTGTCCCATGTGGCATAGCCTGAAAAATGAAGGTACACTCAGGCGTAAATACAGAGCACCATCTGTACACCTACATCCAGTTTGCCAATTTGTATCAACCCCTCAGAGAACTTCGGGAAATTAAAAATTGCTGGACTCTTTAGAAACACTTGCAACGTTGTATTTAGTCCTCTTCTGAGGCCAAATTGCAGTTGCTGGTACTCTATGGAAATTGCCAGTACTTACCATCCACAGTCTTCAAAGTGTTGAATTACAATTTTAAAAAAACTTTAAAATTCCAAGATCTTTCAAGTAGAAGCAGACTCCAATGGAATACAACTTACCTTGGATGGCACAGAGGTAGGAGGAAGAGGATACATGGGTCCCTTGTCCCGGAATGGGGGACGCTGTTGGGGAGGGTACGATGGATGCCGCATTGCACCCCCAGACCATGGGCTCGGAGACTGAGGATGAGAGTAAGTAGATGGAGCTGCCTGCTGCGGGGGGCCAGGGTAGCGCTGCTGAACCCATTGTTCTGTGCGTGGAGCAGGACCTGCTCCCCATTGTGGAGGGCCACTGCTGCATCCTGTCCCATACTGGCTCCCCTGCCAACCTATAAAAAGAAAATGTGATCATCAGACATACTTCTGCATAATACACATGAGGATAAAGTCAAGACAACTGACCATATGGCTGAGGCTGCTGATATGTTGGATGATACGGGTGCGCTGGGGGTCCTGCTGGGGGACGGGCAGGGCCAGTGGGGGGATAAGCACCAGGGGGCATCCCTGGTTTTCCTCCATACATTCCTCCTGGTCCACTTCCATATGCCTAAGAAGACATGCAACCATTTTACAGAGCCACTGCATGTCTTTAAATATCCTCACTCTGTGGCTTAATTGTTCTGGACAGAGAAAGGGAAGAATGATAAATGAAAAAGTCAAAACAAAAGCAGAAACTGACTTGAAGGGGTTTCCCTGAGGAGGGTGCCACAGAACCCTTCATGGGTTGCATCATATATCCAACTTTATTCGGCCCTCCCATCTATAGAAATCAGAGAAACCAGGAAGCTCAGTAAAGCTGCAACTCAATTCATACAGCTCAATATAAATTATTTTTTCTGATTCCCCAAAAGCACATGTGAGGAGAGGAGACAGGAGCTAAAGAATCAAACACACTAAAGAAGTGACGAAAACACAGCAAACAGACAAAGCCAACAAAAGGGACTATGAAGCAAGGAGCCAAATAAACAAACAAAACCAAATCATACTTGGGGTGTAGGTGTGCCCTGAAGGGCCATACGAAGAGATGAGCTGGTGGGGGCAGGTGGAGGAGGAGGTGGAGGAGCTGCAGGAGGAGGGGTGGGAGTGGGTGAGTGGGGCTGAGGAGGCTGGGGTACCACCCCAGGCCCTGGCCCAGGTCCCTGAGATGCAGGACCCTGTCCACCAGGCAGGTAACCTGGCTTACCACTATTCATCTACCAATACAAACATACCCCAACACAGTGAACAAAAAAGTTCAACCTGAACACAAAAAAGCAACATAAGAGAAACCAAGCGACAGAAGCAACCTAGTGCATATTCAAGTGCTGACCTGATAGTGGTCTTGCTGTGGGCTGTACTGCGAGTACGGAGCATGTCTTGCCTGCTGGTAGGATGCTGCCTGTGGGCTGGGAGCAACCGGCTGAGGTGATGGAGAGTAGTTTGGATAGGCACCACCAGGTATGGGAGCAGGGGCAGATGTGGCAGGGGGTGGAGGAGCAGGTGACATTCGCTCAGAAACAGGGGGTGGGGTGGAAGTCATGGGGCCAGAGGATGTGGCAGGAGTAGGAGTGGCTGCATGAAGCTCAGTCGAGGACAGGGAGGATGTCACTGGGGCACTCGGTCCAGATTGCACTGCAGGTTGAGGTTGGGACTGCGGTGGAGGAGCTCCAGATGATGGTGGGGTCAGCATTGGGGGGTATCCCCTATGGAAAAAAGATCAGACATCTGTATCACTAGGCATTCCCAACACATCACTTTCAATATAATCTTGAAACTGTACTGCACTTGAGAATGCAATAGATAGTAGTGGCTATTATGAAAAGTTCTGACAGGGATTCCTTTCAACATCCTTCCTCAATGGAAAATCTTGACCTGACTACTATTCACAGAATCCAGCTCCTCCTTTCTTATTTTCTACTCAACACATGAACAATGGTGGTAGACACAGAAGAGGAAATTCTCAGCCAAATCGAAAGTGGATGATGTGACATGTAGGAAATATCAAAACTCAATACTTTGGAATTGTGAAGAGAACTACAACTCCTGTGGAATTCCTGTATCTCTAGGTCTCACTGAATCCAAACACAGAAGCAAGCAAGGACTGTCAACAGATCCATGTTCAATAGTTTCCTCTTTTACTCTACCATTTAACTAAATATTACAAAGGTATTTCAAGAACATGGCCAATGCCATAAAGTTTTTTGCATTGAATCCCCATCTGATTAGCTTACCTGCTGGTGGGAGGATAAGACTGCTGAGGCAGGGATGGCTGAGATTGCTGAGGGAGTGGAGGGGTTGGCTGTGGAGGAGGGGGGTAGGTTGCCCCAGCTGACCCATACTGCATCCCAGGGGCCTGGTCACTGGTTGTGCCAGGGTAGCCTGGGTACCCTGCCACATAACCTGGTACAAACAAACACACCTCAACCACTGTGAGCCTATTTCCCCCCTCCCTGCATGTCTAATGCACCTTAACAAGTCAAAGGTCACGCTTGGGAACCACAGCCAAATTTTGCAACCTGTACCATACATTACCATTACACCTTTAACATTGAAGAAAGCTTCAAAGTTTACAATTGAACTCTTAAGGATAAATTGCATGTTCAGATGCTTTAATAGCTCTTTTGCAGTTCAACTACCTTTAACAACATTTCAACAATAGGATGCATAATAGCACTGGACAAGGTTTTTCTGAGATTCATTCTCAACAAAATAATAAAGTATTAACACATTGGTGACGGGCCCCGAGAAATCTCGTAGTACTACGAGACTTCTAGGAGTACTAGGAAGCGTACTACGAGATTTCTCAAGGCCCGTCACCAATGTGTTAAGCAACTTCCTGATAATATGCTTCATTACTTTATACTGTATATAGTGCAGCTATACCTAGCTCAGGAAATGATAACAAATTTCAAAGGTCTGCTATGGAATAGAGGCAACATTCTCAGCATACCCTCTGCAATGAACCACCATCTTGTCTTAAATCCTTAATCAGCTTTGGTTGCCATGAATGAGAATGGTTGGTATCAAGAACATCTCAAATAAGTCTAGAGGTCTTTGAAGGTCAAAAAGATTCAAAGAAACTATTGGAAATAAACAAAAGTTTGTAAGAACACAATGAGACTTCCTAAATACAGCCACTGATCACCAAGAATCCACTCAAGAGTCCACTTAAATCACAAATCAAGAGGGATAAGCAAAGAAAGACATTAAGATGTCAGGGACAAGCAAAAAAGGTGCATGATTAATGAGGGGTGAGGGGAAAGTGAGGAAGGGTATCAGTGGTGAAGCTTCTTCCCTTGCAACCCTTTACTCTGCAAAAAGTCCATAACTCCATTATCTATTCATTAGGTGGGTGCTTAATAGATTCCAAAAACCACAATCTGAGCAAATACACCATGAGAGATAATGCACCTTGCTTCCAATCTTCAATTTATTTTTATATTAAATCATTCACAGGGATGGAATTTAATCAACCTTATTTGGAAGATGAGTTCTAAATGCCCTTCAATCCCAGGACTTCATGAGACTTGGTGATGCAAAAATTTTCAGATATAAGCACAACTGGACAATCCGCAGGTTTATAATTGATACTAAAAGTGGCAAAAATCACATTACTTACATTCTCATACCTACCTTTCATGATTTAATACATATATGGACTCAAAGCCAATAGCTGAAAATTTGACTGTGTCATATATAAGTCAACCTATACCCCATGGCATAAATCATCAGAGAATTCCCTAGCTTTATTGCTTTTACTGAGAAAACTGAAAAGAAAACAAAAAACCTTGCAGCATTGGATTATATAAATTTAAATATATATATAATCGCTATTGTGACAAGCTGAATTAAAATCCCAAATCAACCACCACTTGGGTATCTGTCAACTCCATCCAAATGGCTTAGAAGGAAATTCCCATCCATACAGCAATAGCAATGAAAAGAAGGAAGGAATTAAATCAAAATGTATCTCTCTTACTCTGTGGGGGCCTTGGAGCCATGCCAGGACTGTAGGGAGAGTAAGGAGCCACAGCAGCTGCATGTCGCCCATACTGGTTCTGGTCATCAAATGGATTACTCACACTGATGTTCTCTCCTGAGCTGTGATTTGGGACACCAGCCATCCCTACAGCAATGGCAAGAAGGATGTGAGTTGCCTCTTGTGAAAAAATTACACTAACAACACATCATTTATTCCATGTGCCAAATGCAAATTTCTTTTCTTGCTTCTTCTCTTGGATTGTATTTTATACTCTCTGTTGGACTTTTTGCTCCAGAAGCAAACAAAAGCAACAGACCTGGATGAGATGGAGGTGGAGGATGTGGGGGACCAGGAAGGTACTCTGCACCTGACACAGGAGGAGGTGGGTATACCCCAGGACCTCCTGGTGCTGTTGAGTATCCCCCATATCCATGATGCCCATACCCATCCATTCCCTGACCTGGTGGACCAAACGAGTCTTGGGAGCTTGATGACCCTGCAAGACCAACATCAGGTCATCACCTGTGCTTCACAAAAAAATTGCAGGAAAATATAGGGGTAAGGCACCAGGAGAAGGGACGGAAGAGGAGCTGCTCTTGTTCTTCTTTTTGGACCCAGCCTCCACCTGGTTGATGATGGGTTGAGGGTCAATTCCACCGAGATCAAATTTGCACTCAAAAGGAAGAAGGTGTTTGGTGTAGTGCTTCCTGAGGGTGTAGGCAGCACTGGATGAAGCCCCTATGCCTAGCGACCCAGCTATGTCTTTCCATGTCTTGTTCTTTGTTACCTGGATGTGGTAGGCACAAACAAAAAAACATGAATAATGAAAAAGTTATATTTGAAAGATATAAACTTCAATATCTCCCTTTTACTGAAGGCAGCAGATAACTTCAACACTGCATAAATTGTGACAGCTCACTTTGACAGTTGACATCATTGACAGTTTCTTGACATTTCCATGCTATTTTTCATAATTTAACTAGCAAAAAAAGGATAAGAATTTAAGAAAATTTTCACTTGAAATTTTCCAAAACCTCCTAAAAATATTCATTATTTAAATAAAACATTTCCTCTATAATCTGCTCTTGATACCTGCATATATGCAATTGACACATTGTAAACAAGTTGTCAGATAGATTGAATTGTTGCAGTCTGACAGCTGTTATTCAAGAAAACTTTATAAGTGAGACAAGAAAATTCTTGAAAATTGGTTGTTCCAAATGGCACCAATGGGCAAGAAGTACTCAGAGGCCTGGCTAGAGCCTGAGTTCTCTGTCAGTTAATAATAAAAGCATACCTCCATGAAGCCACCAGCCTCCTTGACAAGGAAGTATAGACGAAAGAGATCAAGAGGATGCTTGGAGATGGTGGGACAGGCAGTGATGGGAGTTCGCCGTTCCTCCATGAAGTGAAGTAGCTTATCCACCCACATCTTCCGCTCTGGGTTCTCATCCATGTCATAGAGCCGCATCAAAGCATCCGGCTTCCCCATCTGCAACGTGCACACACGCTCAATCCCTTACGCAAATTGCATGTGGCCACAAGTTAAAAAATACAAGCACTTTCTATTAAAGTTTTCCTGTTATTGAAATATTTTAAAATTCTCCTTTCTCTCCATCTCAATTAAACTGTTTCCCTTCAAGTCATTTTGATGTATGCATGGTGTTATTTATGAATGTCGTCTGATCTTTTTGATTTACTGCACACCATGGACAAAACTCTAAAAAAAAAAACCTTTTGCTAAATCAATCCTCAAGTTCTTTCCCTACAAACTCACATTGAATGTATGTGATTGACAATGTGAAAATGTGCATGTGACAGATTATATTTGAACATCAGTTGCAAAGCTTTCATGCATTGACTAATCAGAATCCGCTTTCATATGGAGTTCTAATTAGGATTTTATAATACATCTTACACATTAATTACATTTTCCATCACAGATCTAACATTTTTCACCTGATAGGCTTACCATACCAAATAATTGTACTACTACTACTCCTACATACTACGATGAAGGGAGTTGAATGAAATAAAGAGATTCATGATCTATGCCAGACAAAGAGGGGAGATGCATCTACAAAGCCAGGATATGAGACAATCATGACTACAAACGGGGGGATAAGAAGCCCAAATAAAGCAGAAATGAAGGCATCAGAGGTCATGCACAGTCCTCTCTCATAAGCTTCCCCAAACATCATGCACAATAGTAATTTCTTCTTCTGGGTAAATGAGTGGCTCTTCATAGCTCTGTATAGCAGTCATGAAGGGGGAGATACTAGAACCCACAAAGTGACATGGTATTTAACAGATATAGCTGAAAACAAATTGACACCCACAGACATGGAAGAGCCAACAGTCAAAAGGAGCCTTGCAGACTTCCTTCTCAATTAGAATTATTATATATGCAAAGAATGCAGATGAGATCTTTACCCTACTTCTCAGCCAAACCTTCAACTGATTGACCTGCAATCCTCAAGCCATTTTAAACATAGGATGGGGTCCAATAAGGGTGGTTTTAGGCCCATTCCATGAGGAGATTTGTCACTATCAACACTTAAGACCATAAAGTTAATCGCTTGGCATATATACTCATATCTTTCAAATATGGGAGACTCAAGATTTAAACATGATAGCCAAAAATATTAAGCTGCTGAAAATCTGATAAAACAAATTATTGGAAATGTGTGAATGGTGTATTATGATAGAAAGATAAATGGAATTCACGCCAAACTGCCAGTTTTCATCCATGAGTATGAAAAAACTATGAGAACAAATATGCCAGAATTAGCACTTGGTCCAATGACACCTGCAGTTGAAATGGGAAGAGACAGAAGAACCAGTGCAGCTTGAAAATTGCAGGAGCCACTGGCCAGGGATATGGTTAAATGCTAGGTTTTGCACTCATCTGATTATTTATATATTTATATTAATTATCTATATTATTACTTATTTATATACTTTTTGTATCCACAATTACAACTTGTCTCAGTTTCACAAATATTAGCAGATTGGTGCAAAATTCTCTCTCTCTTCATAATAAAAAATAAATTGAACTCATCCATCTTCAATGGTTTTTCATATCAAATTTTCATAGGCTGACTTTTTTTGGCCACCATGTATTTCCCAATGTAACCCAACAGAGAACAAGTGCCTTCTCATAGTGGTATCAGGCTGTGTCTTCAGTTAGCACATATCTGAGACAACATCAAAGTCAAGAACCTCATCAAGGATTTATTTTAAAATTTGGCTAATTCTTTTGATATCTTGTGAAATTTTGAACAAAGCCTGTTTTTATAGTAAATCTGGTGGGTAGCATACTTTTGCCATTTGATATTAATTTCAAAGTATGGCCCAATACAATACTGTGATCATATTTGCTGTGTGAAGAGCATTTCAAAAAATCGTATTTGGTTCTCTGCTCATATGACTACATGGAAAACTAACTTCCACTACCATTGGCTGAGCCTTGCCAATGGTATTGCAATAGTATGATACACTGTGAGAAGATAGGATGCAACCATCTTGCCAAAATGATCTGAGAACTGCACAACAGTTCTTAGAGGGAATATGTGTCAAGACCAAAAGAGGTTTGAGGGAAGTTCCAGAGACTTGGAGGATCTATCATGCACTTCATAACGTTTTTTATTTGACCAAAAGTCAGGATAAAATATATTATCTGTCTCTGCCTTGAGAGTGCTCCTGAAGCACTCCTTCAATGACAAATAAAGTGGAAATTCAATGCTGATCTTGCTCAACCTAAAGAGATTTCCCATGGGGCACTGAGATACAGGGTATGGAAAAAAAAAAAGACCTGTAACATTTATCCAATACATCTCTGCTCCCACTGAAGCTATTTTCATGCAACTTTCACTGTCCATAGATGATTTTCCAACATATCTTCAAACTTCTTCCAAATACATTTTCCATAGCAAGGCAATGAAGAATTGTTAAATGAGAAGTTCATGAAAATGGACAAGAGCTCATGTTGGTAGAGAAGTGGAAAACATATCCAAGTATGCTGCATGTCATCCAGACCAAATCCGATATCTCTTCCATTGAAAAAACATTTTATGTTGCCTTGTTTCTTTTTTTCAAGTTTTCATCATATTTGTTCCAATTAATGCCAGACAAATCAAAAAGTATCAAAACAGAGGTTGCTCATACTTCATTTGGAGCAGTGATGCCCAACCTTTTCAGCTAGGGGGCAATATAGCTCACTACCACATCCATTGCAGGCCATGTTAAGTCACTAACGTTGTAGGAGACTATTTTAAGGAAACCTGAGGGTATTGTGGGTTAGGGCCTCATAGGCCACTTGTAAGCACCTTAAGGGCCACGGATTGGGCACCAATGATTTGGAGTTTCTCTGGGTTTTTGTCAGAGAATGAGACAGGAAGATGAAGCACTCAATAGGGATTGCAGACCTCTGTCCATTTTCAATTTCAAATTTTCTTAGGATAATTGCTCACTGCCTTGTTTAGGCAATATAAATTTGGATGAAACTTCAATAATACACTGGGAACAAATCAATCTATTTTTCCAAAGCAAGCTTCATGAAGGTAGCTCCAGTAAAGGGCAAGAAAATAAGTTAGAACTCATCTTTTCTTTTCATACCCATAATTTAAATGACACACCTGCTTCACATCTGCATATATGAGATGAATCTGAGGGTGGGCCAAAAACGATCTTTATTGGCCCTCATCCATGCAAAGAGCAGAAAAATTGTTCCAGCTTTTAAAACTTTTCTGGCCAAGTTTCTCTTGAAGCAAAGCATCAATTCAATGAACAAGGCCTGACAAAAAAGTGCAGGAGTGCAGGAGCAACAATGTCTGTCAACTGTTGGGAATGGAACACATGGCGACCCAGGGGTGCAAAGGAACAAAAAAAAGTCAGAGGCAAGGGAGAGGCAGGAGGAAAAAAAAGGAAAAAGAGGATATTGACCTTCTGACGGTAGAGTTCTGGTGGAGGCATATGGCAATTGAAAACCTGAAAGAAGGACGGAGAGAAAACAACAATAGGGTTGACCCTACTCCTTCTTGACTAAAGAAAAAAAAATCCATTAAAAAAAACCTGCTTCAAAAAAAAGCTACAACCTCTCTCCCTCCAAATTTAGAGCCAGCCATCTCAGAGATGCTTCTAAAGTGAAGCAGACTTCCTTCCAAGCCTCTGTTGTTAGTAGGAGGTCCAATCCCAACTTGGACTTTTCATATTCTGGATTGCATGGATACTGATATAAACTAGAATGAAGAATTTGCTCATCAGGGTTGCCTGTACATGCAACTGATAAGCTTTTTTTAAACAAACAATTTCCCATAGAAATATGTATCACATTGATCATTGTGACTATAAGAAAGCAAGGCTGTGGTCTAGCATTTTAAGCATTACAGTACCAGATGAGCACTATGAATCACATACCAGACCAATCTATGAGGTAGCAATCTACTTCAAAACTCAGGGTAATTACAATTTTGATGTGCAGGCACCCTATTTTCACAAAAAATCATTATTCCCAACTTTGGGATACCACTTAAAATTTGGGAAAACTAAGTCCACAGAATAGATCCCTTATTGCAGGAGAACCTGTGCCCTGGAAACAGAAACAGTGCATCAGGCTCTGTTTCCATTAGCAACAACTCCTTGTCTACAAATGACCAAGAACCAGAACTGAACTAAACCAACACAAGTCCAGTTGTGGACTGGAAACCTATGAGAACCTGCAAAGTTGGAACTCAAACAGGGCAGGGAACTCACAGGGCTGGTGGGCAATCTTGGAGGCCAGGCCCCCTGGGCATTCATCATTGGATCATGCATGCTGTTTGGTGGCATCATGGGTGGAATTCCTGGGTGCTCCCCACTACCATCCATACCCCCATGAGGGGATAGCATTCCACCAGGGGTTGGCGGATGGCTCAGGCGACCACCTCCACCAGGGCCTCCCATCATCCCTTGCTGCATTGCCTCCTTCCGGGGTGTACTTGCTCGCTCATCTGAACCTGTAGACAAGAACAAGCCACCCTCATTAATCTTTTATTGTACAGTAGAGCATTGATCTTCCAAACGTCAGTCATCTGGATGCCAACCAATGAAGCATTCATTATCTGACCAAAAATGAAAAAGAAAGGGCTGCTAACACTCCAAAATAATTATAAACAGCTGCAATCTGATATTCAATCTCATCTGTCACTGTATAGCATATACATCCTTAAGCACAGTAAGTACACTGCATGCATCAGAGAGGACCCAGTCAGGTATAGTCAGTCCAATCCCACAAAGCATCAGGTGGCACAAGTCATTAAAGGAGTGTCATTTCATACAATCTGTCAAAGCCTTTCCCACTTTTTTCTCAAGCCTGTTTTTTTAGGGCAGAGGAAATGGATTGAAGTGGACATCCATGGGCATTATTATCTCAACAAATTGATCCATCATAAACTGAGGAGCTGTAATTGATCTGCATTCCAAATACCAGTACTGTTGCATCATTTCCTTAATTTGTTAAGTACACTAATAAAACCTAGGAGAAAGAAATCTTTTGTGTCAAGTAAACTTCAGAGCAAATTTAAGGTCTTTTTAGACAAAAAAAAATTTCAAGGTTAAATCACTCTATAACATCAAACAATTTCTTTAAGGGTAGAGACCCAAAATGTTTAATTTAAAAAATATTGAATCCGTGACTTTTGTCAAGTTGGATTCTCAGGCATGTTTTTGAGATAAAATCCATTGTGAAGTAAAAAAAAATTCTTAAAACTCTCTTTGATGGGTCTACTACACAAAGCTGTAATGTGTGACTTTCAAATTTTTCCCATTGTCTGTTTCTATCCATTGTCCATTTCTTTCAATCTATTTCTCTCTTGCAAAGACTGTGTTGGTATGTATGCCTATGGTATATATAGTTTTTTCTGCTTTTCATGAAACAGAACATTTTTGAACTAGAGGAATTGGGTGTGAATTGATGAATTTTCACACAGTCATTTTCAGTAATTCAAAGCTTAAAAAATTACATTTTGAAAAATTCATGTTCAGCTTGAGTTCAGGGTTGAGGTTATTCCATGGTATGTATGCAACTATGACTTGTCACTGACATTTCTAAATGTTCTTAAATCCTACAATATCCACACTATCACAGTTAATATTGTACAATCAGAATCACAAGAATAACATCAACATAATACACCATTGAGTGCCTAATAAACACAACAATGGCCAGTGAAAAACAAACCTTGTGAAGCATTAGATATGGTGGAGTTCTGTGAGGCATCATCATTGATGGGCAGCCCATCAGGTCCTGTTGTGATGAAACTTGTTGGTCCACAACGATTTGCACCATCCCGTCCACTCCCTAAAACATAAAATTGGGAATTCATTAGCTTTCCATATTCATGCAGTATTTTCACTTCCTTGCTTTCTGAATATGATCCATACCAGAGGAGCTTCCACCCTCACTACTGGCATCCCCATTGCGAATATGGGATCCCATTTCCCCAGGTCGTGGGGTGCTGCTGGGGGTTGGGGGCTGGGAACCAGAGCCTGGACCAGGGCTTCCAATGGGACGACTGTTGGGAGTTGGTGGCTTTGCCAAGGTGTCTGGTGGGGTTGGAGCACCTTGGGGGGCCATCGAAGGATGACTGGGGCTGCCTGAGGGGCTCCCTCCATAGCCAGGGGGACCATGTGCACTTGGAATGTAGCCCATCTTTTGCTGTCATAGAGAATCACCAAAAAATATATTAGCAAATGGCAAAAAAAGGATAAATCAGTTATAGAAGTAGAATCATGAACTACACTGTATTCAGTCAGACATTGCCAATTGTGACAGCAGTTGCAAATCTGATATACTATATAATATAATCTTTGCATGGACACCAGAGACCCTGTCTTATGCTTACATATACAGGCATTAAAATTTGTCACTAGTTGCTATATATCCCAAGCACTATGAATACCCCAAAGTGCCAAATAAAAAATAGAGGCATTTTTTTATATTGCTACAAGCCAAGATTTGGCTACTCATATCCATCACACCTCTCATTGTCTGAATAGCATTATCTATACACCAGCACTGTATTCTGTGGATCATTTTATGACCAGTAAGAGAATCAGAACCATGTGACACTTAGCATGTCAGGAGGCCATTACCCTCACACAAGTCAATATTAGGCATGCATCATGATGGCACTGGCCACACTGCCCTAAGCAACTGCCCCTCCCCCCATCATTCAATGATCATCGAGTATTCCTTCACCTGTAAGTGCTGTCTGAGGAAGTGAGGAGGACCACGCTGTGATGGAGGTGGTGGGGGGTGCCCTGGGCTATTGGGCATGGAGTTGGGCACCCCCGCACCCTTCCCAGGTCCTGGCACCATGGAACCACCGGGTCCTGGGGGCCCGGAACCATTCCATCCCTGCATGACAGATTTATCCATTTTTCAATTATTAATATCTTATGGATAAAGAGCAGACCATAAGCATAAGCATCTAAACTATTTTCCTGAAATGGAGACCAGAAGATAATTCATGGTAAAAATCAAATTTAAAACACATCAGATATGAAGAACATATACAGGCACTCTTGGATACATACATCTATGATAGTACACCAGAGGCATAAAAGACACCTATAGTCAATTTTATTAAAACTTTTAACATTCTTAAAAGAACACTTTGGTTTCTTCACCCTCTAAGCTACCCTATTCCACCCATCCACAAGTAAACCTGCAGAAAGCATTGCTCTTAATAATTTGCTAATATCATAATGCAGTATCATGATTTATGCTCAAATTCTTAGAATAGTTGATAATTGGTCAAAAACCAACACCATCTCTGAGAGATCTCCATCTCTTTGCTGAATGATGAATTCACCTAAGGTCACTAGTTGCCACTAGTTGCAAGTGTCAGATTCCCCTGAATACATGGAGTCACTGGTACCTAAACCAAACATTTTGACTGCCTGCATTCTCAGTAACTGATTATGTTCACTATTTTCTGATTCCAAGTGCCTCCCTTCCCTTTCAAATGAATGCATATAAAATACCAGATGTAATAAGGATTTGTAAGGATTACAAAGAGCTCCTTACCTAACCTGTCTATACTGCTAATTAAAGAAGTACAGAAGCAATCTAACACATCTTATAAATAAGTTAAAGCTATGAAATGCATATATAAAACAATGTTTTTTAAAAACAAACAAGACATGATCTGAGGATTTAAACAAGTGTTTTTGCTCAACAAGAAAGCTTGAAGGAATAAATAATAATAATGAGTAAATAAAAATGGGCAGGAAATACATGCAACTGACGCATAGTATATATATATTTTTTTAGACAGACCAAAAATTCAAGAAGAGCATACCTGATTGTAGTGATAGGGAGGGTAAGGAGATTGGCCAGGGATGTGGTTGGGCATAGGTCTGTTGTCATATGGGGAAGGGGTTGGGGTTGGGTAACCAGTACCTGGGTACCCTCCCATGCCTGGACGGGGTGCGCCTCCATAAGCACCTGCTGGAATGCACATCAAACATCTTGTACAGTCAAAAAACAGGCATTATAATTGTGGGCATCAAAAATGAACAGAAGTTTGTGTGAGCAATGCATGTCAAAAATGGCAGTCAAGTCCAATTTTCAATTTAGAGAAGATGAGGGTCTATCAATATGTTTTATGAATGAATTCATACCATAAAAACTAAAATCATGTAGACTGTCATTTGGGAGTCTTGTTTACAGTATTAAGGGTGACATAAATGCAAAAACATCAGATTAAACCTCTACCTGCCTAGTCTCATTAAAGGTGTCACAGCACCTTTAATGAGACTCTTTAGTTTCCCTATTGATACAATGAAGTTGGAGTGCAGTGTAAATGTTAACATGCCATAGCTTTTCTTGAAGTGTACAATGGGCTTAACAAGGCACATGGAAACAATGCACCATCTACTAAGGTGGTTCAAACAATTCCAGGATGATAGGGATAGTCTTAAAAAAAAAAAAAACCAAGGTGAAGTGGAGTGACCAATATCAAAAGCAGCCACAACAAGTGATATTGCCTCTCAAGCAAAGATTTTTCAGATATTGTAAACCATTATGAATTAAAATGGAGGTTATCAGGGTCATGATAATATTGCAATAATGTGCAATGATTGAGAATATAACAACCATTTATGCATTCTTCTCAAGTTTCATTTGAATCTGACACCATATTCATCTCTGTAAGTTCACATTCCATTTCAATTGCAGAGTTCAGTCCCATTGGGCAAAAGGGAATCAAGATATACTTTTACAATATTCACTTCAAAGTGGCAAAGTGAAATGTTTTCAAGATCTTTCATTTTTTGCAAAAACACTTTGCAAAAACTTGTTGCCGATGATCTGTGCAAGTAATGCATCAAGTTTAAGAGGAAAGCCAGAGGGAAAAATAGCTACTACAATGACAGTATAAAAATCTTTGGAATTTTCAGCATCTTATAACATTAATAAATTACAATTTCTACTGCCTAATGTGGGACACATGGTAAGTAAATAAAAATTAGGGGATTATAGTGACTCGTTCAATGTATAACAGGCCAAATTTCATGCCTTAACTATCAGCCCACCAGGAGTCAACAATATAGTCTGAGAATTTAGCAAAATCAACCACCTTCAATGTCATATTTCACTATACAGGGTTAAACTTTTTCCATTGTCATTTAAAAGATCAATTAGAGATCTTTCCAGCAATGAAAATTCTCTGTATAACCGTAGTATTACCACTGTAAACTGCATCTGGCAAAATTAGATTTTTGTTTTGAAGATGTTGATCACATTTAATGTGATCCTTTTATCCCAACAAACAAGGCTACTTCCTTTATTAGCTGAATCTATGAGCCATATTCTAGAACACTCATGGTTAGCCAGAATGATGTCAACAGGTAGAACAAGACATAAGCATTTAGGAGTCACAAAACCAGTGTTACTGATTATAATGCACTGAGCAAAATGAAGAACAAGACATAAGCATTTAGAAGTCACCAAAACACAGTCTTACTAGTTATAATGCATTGAGCAAAATGAAAATAAGTTTCATGATTACCAACCATGAAACATGGTTATCATGAAACTCACTTTCAATGCTTAAAATATGTTTAATTCTGGTTGGTAATAGCTTTCAAAGATTCGTGTCTGGTTGTTGACATACCAGCTAGTAGAAATTGTGGCCAGGCTATATACTTAGTGTTTCAGCTAACATATTTCAAACATATTCAGATCCAAAAATCAAATTCATTTGGATGCATACTACCTCTCAACAATTTCAAATGTTTCTCATATTTTAAATGGCATAGTCCAGACTATGACAGAATTTCTCACCAGGAGGATAAGGCTGATTCGGATGAGCAATGTGAGGGTGGGGTGGGTTCTGATTCCCATAGGGTGGCATCTGATTTGGAGATGGGGATGGAGGCATCATGTAGTTCTTGGGAGGGTACATCCCACCACCTGGGTTCGGTGGTCCATGGCCTGGGCTCCCACCACCAGGTGGAGGTGGCATCCCAGTGTATCCACCAGGTGGAACACGTTGGGGCCCAGGTGGGGTTCCAGGTATTGGGACTGGGCCCCCAGTACCATGCCCTGTTCCTTGATCCATCCCCTGGTTTGCTAGGGGTCCAGGTGACATCCCCACACTCTGGTTCCCTGGAGAGAGAAAACACAAATTACAGATTAATATTAGATTTTCAACACCAGCACCAAAGTATTTTTAACCAGATATACTAACATACGTAATTTCCTTATTGGTTGACTGCTAATAATTAAATAGGTTACACACAACAATCTTTGAATCTTAATACCAGACATTCTGGACTCCATAGATGGATATTGGTCTCAAGAAGCAGCACAGTCTACTTTGGGGGACATAGCATTTCTTGAGGAATGGGTCAAGTCTTTCAATTCTAAGAATGTTTGACACAACTATTCATAGTGGCTCTTACCTCCACAGAAGGCACATGACATGATGGTTATACCATCACAATTCCATCATTTATATGCATCAGGGTCCACAGTCAAACTCATCTAACACCCAATTATTTAGTGTCACTCTGTGCACACTCCAGTGCCTGAATAGAAAAAGTGACTTTTGGAATCCCAGTGTTTTTATTTCCCTCACACAATTATAAATCTTCTTAGGTTTTTCTGATTATTTTCCCCAATGACTGGGCTCACAGGAATGCAAATGAAAAATCCATACAATCATGAAAAGGGAAGGGAGTAGCATGGTCACAGTTGGCATCATGCCAATTCATAGAACAGGTATAGAATATGTCTGTCCTCTACTCTCATCCACCTTTTTTAGGTTTTATTCTTTCCTTATCAGGGTAGATTTTACTACTCCTGACTGCTTCCTACCAGTGATCACCAGTGAAACCTCTGACAAGAGCCCAAGTCTGAAAGCACCTTGCTTAAAACCATTTGCCTGTCAGGCACATTCCTAGACTTGTTTCCCTGATATTTTCTACCCCCTCCCCCTCAATTGATTTTGTGCAAAGTAACCTCTTTCCATTCTGCTTCACATTGTTCTCTGATGAACATTCTCTACAGTAATAATACAAATTTAAAAAAAGTAAGACATCCTCAATGTCAAACTATAAGAAAGATGTGATGAGATCACAACATAATATTTCTGATCAAATGGAAACTTTTGAAATGGTCATTTAAATTTGCATCACTAACCACCCATTAGTGCAACATATAGCGAGACTGAGAGGCAAGTCATACCTGAGGAATGGAGTGCCTAGGAATAGGGTGGAAAAGTGGAGACGAATGGTGACACTATAAGCAAGGCATTGATTGGTTTGTTGGTAAGTGCTGCAATTATACAATGATTGCAATTTCAGAGTCATGATTTGGTAAGTGCTATGACATCCATACCCATTACCCATGTGTATACCATACATGTACAATGGCACCATCCTGCAATGCATAGCTATGCTTAGTGTTTTAATGGTGAACCCACACAACCTAGATTTCACTCAACCTGCACTGTAGAGACACTATTACATTAGCCCCACTATTGATGAAAAATCTACAAACTTGATTTAGGGCTGCACCCTTGAACATTACCCATATAAGTATCCAACAGACAGTCTCCACTTGGAATAATATACTTCCAAATAAGGAGATAAATACTTGGCCCCTCTAGTTATGACTCAATAACAAATCTTACAGAGTGGCAAAGGCATAAAAAAATTAATTAAATAGGTTAAATGAATAGAGAAATGATGAAAAAATGAGCACTGGAAGAATCTTTTAACTCAAGGTGAGACCAGAATAAATATTTCTAGTAAAAAAAAAAGGATTAGGACTAGGACAATTGTAAAGACCCCTCAATACATTATGTCATTAATGCAAGGGCATGTTTATCGAAGAGAGTTCTTTTTTTTATTAAAACTCCTTTAAGGAAAACAAGCATAAGGGGAAGAAAATTTAAAGACACCCCACTTCTGAAGGAGATGCCACAAAAAAGGATAAAAACACCTTGAAGTTCAAGTTTAACATACCTTCCTCAACCAAATATTTCAACCCCATGAAAAAGGCTTCTATGAGTAGTCTTGCAACCATAGTGAAAGACAGGCATCTTCTAGCTCCTTCCATGAACTATTCATGCTTTTAATGGAGCCAGTACTGATTCCCCACACTTGAATGATTCCCATAGTCTTCAATGAGACCAAATTATTTTAAATATAGCATAGTGGATTTTCTATGCAATAGGAGTCTTAAAAACCAAATTTAGTCCCTTAAGGTGTTCACAATGTACTTCCTATGCACCTTCAAGGATAGCACAACAAAAGACAGGTGCACCAAAGACCATTCTGTTTTGCCAATTTCACTACCATGTTGAAACCAGACCTTGCTTAAGGATGTTTCTCTCTCTGCTCTTTTTATACAAATGGAATGGTATAAAATGGTATGAAGCACTGGAAATGCATTTCTTGCATGCACGAGTACATATTGTGCAAGGAGAGGCTGATGACTCTTGAACATATACCAGCAGCAAGACTTTTCTTACCCACTTTCCAGGCAACATTTTCTGGGTGCAATATGCTGTAGTGATCAGCAGTTTTTCACATACTGTATGAAAATTCTATCAATTCATCAAATGGTAGTCAAGTTTAGGACTTTTTTGGTAAAATGAAGACTTCTCTACCAGCTGGTACAAAATTCATAGCAATTAAGGCAATAGAAAATTGCAACAGCTATGCATCCCATACCATTTCCCCAGTGAGGGAAGGCAGGGGAGGGACAGCTATGTTGTCCCATTGTCCAGAAAGTGTTAATGCAAGGTGTCACCCACAATTTAAAAAAGGATGATTATCATGCAGCAGGTACAAATATCTAACATGGAATAAGACATATTGATGATGGGTATCATTTTGGCACACTTCAACATGCTTATGCAGTTCTTTCAATTGTATCAATATTACAGTACATCTGACAATCATGTGAAGAAGAGTTGTTTTTCAGGCAATTCTGCTTTTAAATATAGAAAACTATTTTAAAGAATATTTCCTTTCAATTAAATTAAATACAGATAGAGAAATCATTCAGCAAAAGTCAATCACATATGCAGTGTTGGACATGTTCCATGCAAAAAGTAACTAATAACAATTATAACTATTCAATCCTAGAAGTTATTAATAACAAGTATAATTCCTTCTCACCAATAGTAACTGGCTACAAATGCAAGCTAATGCAAGTTATCAGAGCTCTGCCAACTTGAAACTGGTCTTCTTTCTAGTGGTATTCCTGCAAATGACATGGAAACTTCCATTCTACCTTTGCATTGCACCTAAGAGAGCGTTTACACAAAAACATCAGCTGACCCTCTCCCTGGAGTTAAGAGCATGTGATGCACTCATGTGTTTTGAGTCCACTCTTAAAGAAGCTACTTCTTAAAGCTGGCGTAAAAAATTACGTTAATATGTGAAAATGTCCCTGCTACCCTTAAATAGGTGATATCAGATTTTCAAGTGATTTCAGTGATAGCAAGAATAAATGCTGTAATACAGTACAAGTCACTTTCATCCGAAGTCGAGTGTGTCAAAGAAAGTAATATACTACATTAATGCCACAGACATCTTCCTTGGGTAGATGTCAGTGGCGTTAATGTAACACGTACGTGATGTATGTAACGTATGTAATTCAGTACGAAAAATTAAAGTGAGATAGGAAATGAAAGGATGCTTAATGTAGAACGGAGGAACACAGGTGTCCCAACAGAGATAAACACCCAAAGTTTTCAAAATTTGAACTCGCCCATCCTTATTTTCGTCACAAAAGGAGGGACTGTGACGCAGGTGTTAGTGAAACACTATTCACAGCGGGGAGACATCAGTTATTCACTTTCTTATAATGCCCCACATCAATTCCCTGAGTGCGTCAATATTATGAAACCGAGGGGAGAAGGGGGCAGAAAATAAAGGACAGGTAGGGGGAGGGTCCCATATTCTGAGGGGGGGGGGTTCCTTGGTGTGGGACATCCGGGGAGGAAAGAATTGACTCACCAAAAGCGGGCGAGAGAGGTCCAGTGGGGGAAGGGGTGGGTCTCATGCCCTGAGGGGGCCCCTGGGGTGGGGGCGAGGAGACGGAGACCGTCGCCGTCGTCGTGTCTTCACCTGGAGAACCGCTTCCTCCAGTACTCGCCCGACTGCTCTCTCCTCTCGTCCCCTACCACACAACACAAAAATGCTTATGTCCCAGAGGCATGCAGTTCTCTCATACAATCATCCCTTATCAACTTTTTTACCACTGTTTCCTTGGTATCTTCAGTCACATAGTGGAGCCAGTCTGTACTTAAATGGCTAAGAAACTCAAAGTGATTTGTAGATGAACCCTTAATGTCTTCAACCGCAAGCATGCTTATATCTATGGTACAGGCAAGGAGGTGAGGAGACTTCTCTCAAGAAAGAAGTTAACTTTTCTATGGTATATTAATATGTAGTTATCACGGTAGCGCTGAACTCAAGACAAAATTTGCTGGAACGTGAAGCACTTTCCCGACTTGAAGGAATTTCCCGGACTAATTGACAGTACTTTTAATAGGACTTGTCTTCCCACAAGTCTTTGCTGCACTGACGACTACACATTTTCAATGCACTTTAGAATGTATCTCCCAGTGAAAGATGCCACGGTCGAAAGGGTTAAAGGTGAGTTGAATTTATTTACACGTCACCACACGTCTTAGCCAATAAACCCAGGGACCCGTCCCGTTCACGCGCAATGGACTGGCGTTTTAATAATAAAAGACCTATTTTATTTACCTTTAACAGTTTCTTGACATGAATATGTTTTCCTGATATTCGTTTTTAAGTTTTTATTTTCCCCAATCCTAACTTTCCGGCCTGACATACCTTTACCTAAATAGTTAAATGAGGGTGGGGAAGGGGAAGAAATTTCCTAAAATAGTCTAAGGTACCTTTTTGATATATTACCGTGAGCAAGTCATTATCCCTTACTCCAGGAAATAAACTTTCTTCTGTCAACTACTATTGCTTACGCTTCCAGAGAGTTTTCATCAAGGAATGAGACAGAAATACCTTGAACGAACGCCGAGGGAACAAATGGAGGATGGGTCATTCACTGAGAACAAATAAAGAGGGAAAAAGAAGGGAAATCCCCCCATGTGGAGAGAAGCCATGCATTATTAATATTCTATTGAGGTTGGCAGCCTGCCAGGCAGACATACGATTGTGTTCAAGAAGGAGGGAGAGAGAGAATATATATACACGTATATATGTAAGGATGAGGAGTGAAAAAAAGGAAGGGAAATCTGGGAGATAAATGGGGGAGATTTCTAGTTCAAGGGCGAAGGGATGACGTGGAGAGCCAAGGGTGTGGAAACACAACACACACGTGATTGAAACCGGGTCGTTGACGTATGTGTCTGTACGTTACGAGGGAGAGAGAAGAGAAAGAAAAAAAAAATAAAAAAGGTTACTATCGCTTCCGCCTCGTTTCTTTCTTCCCCTTCGCGTACTACACGACCTCATCATTCTTTTTCCGCGTGGCTTTTCATTCCTCCAACCGACTTATCGCTCTCTGAACTTCGCTTCATGCGCTTGCAAAATGTCTATATCGAGTTGATTTTCCGATATTTTCGCATTTTATTGTCAGTATCGAAAAAACTGCGAGCAGGGAAGTCACAAATTGAAAAAATCAAAATGCAGTCCCTATATTCATAAAATTGCCCATTGGACCTTCACTAGGGGAGGCTGACTTCAGGAGATATGCACTTGGTCAGAGACCTTTCCCTATACAACAATGAGGATTATGAGTGGTGGGTAGAACTGACAGAGGCCTACGGATTCTTACGAAATGCGACATTGCAATACTACATTCAACTGTTTGAAGTTGATCCATTGACAGTCTAAAAAATATTTAAAAATTAGGCGCGGAGTAAGAAGAATCGCGAAATGGCGGACGGGCCCCAATGCCATCTAGCGGTGATCGCAATGTGGGGAACGCAGTGCCATCTAACGGCTTCCTAACCAAGCATTCAATAACCTCTCCCCTGACGTTTCCCTTATTCTCAATTGCAACTGCAGGGCAGCTTGCAATTTCAAGTCCACCCCATTAATAGATTATAGCAACTATCGCAGATCACTGACACTACTGGGCTGCTATTTCTGAGGATTAATATCTAAATATGTATGTAATGCAGGAATGGCGTCTGGTCCTTCAGACGAGTCCTTTTTGCAAAGAGAACTTCTAAGATCTAGGGGCGCTTCGAGATGTAGTCAGAATTAAAAATTTCGGTTTTGGAAGACCGAAGAGGCTACGCATAGCGAGCGTCCAAGGAACAGGCAGAGAAATCCGGGAGAAAGGGAGAAGGGAGAGTGAGCCGGGAGATCCCGAGCCCCAACGCTGCGGGGCCGGCAATGCCTCGCTACGCAGTCCGCCTGACAGAACATCATTCTGCCAACCACGGTTGCCAGATCCCTGTTCCAAAACCTATCTTACTCTTTCTCCAGTTTTCGTTGCTTCTAAGCAGAACAAGAAAAAAGCTTTAGCGAAACCAGGAACACCGCCCTTCTAATAGGCTTAGGATTCACAATCTGGTACGATGGAAAATCGATTACGCCTACTAACAGTTATCGAACGAGGAGAAATGGGTCCACAACACAATAGACTGGAATGACTTTTACGGGGCAGTCATACTGGGCCACCAGCATGAGCGATTTGAGATCTCCTGGTGAAACTATACACCACACCTTGAACCATAAAGTAGTATAAAACATGACGCAAGAAGACACAAGACTCACACGAAACTTCAAAAGTAAACTACCGTTAACCGAATGATTTTCTGAGTCCCACTGAGAAGAAAGTGGAGCTGAGCATACAGGATCCGACATCCCTGCCGTATTCACATGCCCTCCCTTTACTATTCCATAGCTCGCCGACGCCATCAGCGGGGCTCGGGATCGGGCTCGTCCGCACCAGCGAACGCTAAAATATCCTGAGCCAACTGGATGTCAACCGCAGCAAGTCAGCATTTCTAAGAAAAGGCTTGAGTACAAGCAGATCAGCTTAATCAGGCTATAAACTAATCCAAAAATATATCACACGAAAGTTAACATAAAATAACTTAAATAACCCAAATTTGCAAGCATCCTAATCTTGATTTTTTTTTGCAAATGAGCTCATTTATTGAACGAGGTTGACTCTTACCCAATAGAAACGCGCTAAGCGAAGAGTGAGACTACGGTAGTGAGGAGAGAAGCAGAGACTCCTCTAGACCTAGGCCTAGCCTCTACGAAAGCCCTCCCGCCATCGACATCCTCCTCCCCTCGTCCCATGGCTTCTCCCCGTCGTGTTTCTTGAACGCAAGAATCCTAGCACGATCCCGGAATCTTTTAGGTCAATCCACAGCAACGACTATGTTTTCATGCATGACGAGCTAACGCCTGATAATTAAAAAAAATCATGTTAGCATATGCTCAAATTAATGATGTCAATGCAAACAACCGCTTCCATTTTTCTTAGCAATTTTATTTGAATTATTCGTCACTTAATGCCATTCATTTTATCTACAAGCACTGTCCGTATCACACGCCAGGTCAAGTACGGCTTGTATAAATCAAGGGTTGTCAACTGTAACAAAAACGCTCAAGTCCCTTCGGCCCAATTTTGTAAAATGAAAAGGAGCTGGGTTCGTAACATTTGAGTCGCGGAGTAATCAAATAATTTCATAATCATTAACTTTTCTATCTCGCTATCGTTAGCACCCTCGACTCATCCCCCTTCAAAGCCAGTCATTACATCCCATGATCTACTTTCATAAGGGTTCGATCCACGGAACGAAAATGAATAGAAAGCGTCTGCAAAAATCCTTTCGTCTTAGAAATGGGCGGGAAAGTCAACCCCAAGACTGGAGGGGGACGACCTTGTTTCCTCTTGACCCCGGAAAAAAAAAAATCTCTCACTCCTGTTACTCTTTTTTACTCGCTCATCGTAGATCGGGGAAGAGAGGAGAGACCCGCTTTGTAATTCCATTCACAAACCGTCTTATTACTTCAAATTTTCAGGGGAGCCACAGAAGGGATGAAAGCCTCAAAAATCCTCGGGAATTGACAGGCGACTTGGTCCATCGCCCCCTTTCCCTGTCTCCAATTTCAATACCCAAGTCGCCAACGAAGCGTCTTTAAAAAACGGCGAAAACGGGGGGCAATCGCAGGCGTTATGACCCGAACGCGTGACGCAGTATCGATTCCCTGGACGGGAAGGGAAAGAGGCGAGGGTAGAAGCGAGACGAAGCGAGGAGCTGCCCTGCCCGTCTCTTTGTTAGGGGCGAGGCAGCAGCTGCCAGGCTAGGCCTATGAAGTATAGAGGGGAGAGAGGAGAGAGGGGAGGGGGAAAGAAAGATAAGGGCTGGCATCACCGGGTGTCGCTCCCCCGAACCGCTCTCCCCCTCGCCCGCCTTGCAACGCGTTCATCTTAATCGTCCAGCTACCACTCATTTGACAATCAGCTGATTCCAGTCGGGGGGGCGGGAAAGGGCAGAATTCGACCTCGGTCCTGCATGCACAAATCACGTGGGTTTACGGCGAATACCCTCCGATATGGGACGCGGGTTGTTAGGGGGAGCTCGGCTCAGGGCCCGGGCTGTGTTCAGGTGATGACACGAGGGAAAGAGTGGAAAAACACGATTCCGGACGCGTGTTTCCGGGGAAACCCTCACCCGTGGGATGAGTCTTGATCCTGTGATCCCAATGAAAGGTTAATTCTCGTCGTTGGACGCGGAGCGTTGACGTGAACGGGGAAATTCCACGCGGGGAGACTCAGCCATGCCCCCCAAAGCACGAATCTACGCTCGGGCCGAGGCTTCGTTCAGCGCTCTGGCCTCGTCTCTCCACTTCCACGTCCTGGTTCTTCCTGGATTCTCTTCACGAACGGATCACAGCACTGAGAAGCACTATCGGACACGAAACACGGATTCGTTGCATGTGTCACAGGATAGGGAGAGTCTTGAGAGAGGCCGGCTCCATCTGATAGGCCTCAGCTCGGGAAACGAGTGTGGGCCCAGTGCGGTGCCGCAGGAGCGAGGAGGAAAGGCGTCGAGGCCTATGCGGGTTTATATGGCCCGCGGAGGCCCGACAGAACCGCGACCACTTCGTCGATCCATGGGGCTTCAGGAAACGAGTAGTTAGAAGTGCAGCTGAGTGCTCCACATGGGTGGCGCGCGCAGGGCTAGCGGAGCTTGGCTTCCATGGGCCTATGCCAGTAGGCCTTGCCCAAACCCCAGCCTCTCTTGCACCTCCTTTCCTTCCAAGACAAAGTCCTCTCAAAAGTATTCCTTGAGTACGTGAGCTTCCCAACCTATCGCGACGCACAGAACTTCAGAAACGGACAAGACGGAGAAGGCGACTACGGGAAGATCCAAGCCTCTGAGCATATTCAAATGATCAGCTTTTGAAATTCCTTCCACTGGGTTGTGACTTTCCCTTGCAAGCATACGACTCTGAATTTTATCCACAATCCGCATTTCTCTTTTCCTCTATGACTTAAAGACACTACTTGCCCCTAAATTTGAAGAGAGAAATGTAGGGAAATATAGAAATAAGACCTAATACGTATAACGCTTACATATCCACGTTGGGATTGACAAAAACGAGAGAAAGAATGTGCACGCCTTAAAGTCAATTCCATTAATTTAATTTCAAGTCACGCTTTTTAAGTTCCTCCTCCGCTTTCATTTTCAAAATGAGCGTCTTCGTTTCCGTTCATGTCGCATTTATGGCTCAGCCATTTGAGGACAGACTTCTCGAAACCATCATTAGTAATGGGAGTTAAGGAACAAACGCGATGATGACAGGAGTAAATTCGATTAAACCCGAGATCAGCATTATGCAGAGTGCAAAATGAGCGAGAGAAAATAAAAGAATAAATAAATAAAGCCAGTTCGTCAAGCCTCTATTCTTCACGCGCCTTCATGGAGGCACAAAATGAAACATGAAAAGATGCAAGGACAGACCGTTCCTTAACCCTTTCGCTGATACCGGGACATACCTTGTCCCATTACTAATGTTCTACTAAAATCGTTGTGATTATAAAACGATCGATACGAAGCATTTAATGTTTCATAAGCATTTGTTCAAAAGCTGGACAATTTACAATAACCGTCGTCAGATGTCACCACTCATGGTTTATTATATGTAAAGCTCAGTAGTTGAAATATTGTATAAAAATTCGTCATTGAAAGGGTAAAAATGTTATATGCTGAAAACTATGTTCATCACCATCACTAGTTGAATCATTACGCACGAAAACAAGTATATAACGGTTTCACTTTCCTGCGAGAAGTGGATAGAAAAAACTTTATGCAAAAAAACAAGGCGAGCTGAATGAAAGGAGCAAGACGGTCTCGACGTAATTGTAGTTGTGCACAGGAAATTAAAATGGATTAGCATGCGTATTGGAAGTCAATAAGCATCGCTCAAGAAATGTATACCTGACGATATCCGCAGGAAATGAGGAGGGGGGGGGAATGGGACCGGATCCCTTTTGAATGGCGTGGTTGCCACGTGACTTTCGTGATTCCCATCTGCGAGCCACGCGACCGGAATAGAGAAAACATAACAGAGAGAAACAGAGAAGAGAGAAATAAAAAAAGGAAGGAAAAATGCAGCGTTGCCAAACGTCCTCATTCTGTCCCAAGTCCTTGATTGATGAGAGGGCTTGGCAACGTGGCAACGACCGTCCATACATCACGTGGCTGTGGTTGAATGTGGCAACGTCGCCTTTAATGAACGGGGGGTAGTTCCCTCCCCCCTCATCTATCAGTAATTGCTATTCATAACCCCCTTCACACGATTCCCGCCTTCCGGGCTCCCAAGATCACCAGGGAAATTCAAGGATGGGCAAGTCGGAAGAAGACCTCAAAAAAATCCCCTTATTTGTATTCTAAATTTGTTTTGGTTTCGCGAGCTGTGAAAGAACGGGTTGGTAGCCTCTCAGTCAGATCATTGTGGGCACGCTTCCAACCGATTGACCCCAACGAGAACTTGGGAACTGGTCTTGCCATGCCAAGGCAATAGCCTATCCGAAGGCAAAGGCAAACGATACCAATCTTGTCTGGAGTACAAAAACAAAAAAAAAAGACATTTCTCTATTGAGGACTGTAACGAAGTGGCCGGTGTCATTGTATGATCTCTCAAGAAAAAATTTCACCTACTCAAACTCAATATCTCTACGGCGTCACAAAGAATCTTGAGCCCCCCATTGCCTTGCGTACCTATGTTACCTGCATATCACTATCATATTTCTATCATATTTATATGGAATTGCTGTTGAACACCATTCGTGAAACCTTCCATAACATTGTCATCGATGAGTCTATAGTCGACAATACGAGTTATAATTCACGGGAGAAATCCCTACATGGTATTTATACCACCATTGTACTCACATCTTCCATAGGGACTGGTCAGCTGTAGTAGATAAAAAAAAAAAGAAGAAAAGCAGAGTACTTCGGAGCGCCGATGAGGGTTTGGCATCCCGGAAGGGAAATTTGGCGGGAAAAGGGGAGAAGAGAAAAGAGCGGAAGAAAGACGAAGAGAGAAAGGAGGGGAGTTCCTCTTCTCTGCTGTCAATGAGAAATGGAAATGAGGGAGATAGAGAGGATATAGTATGTGTGTGGGGTGTAAGTGAGTGTGTCTGTGAGAAAAGAAGGGCAAGGGGAGGACGTTGCCACATTCCACTGGGGTCTCCTCTCTCATCAATCCCCTCCCTGTCACAATATCAACCAGGGGCACCGACATGGGAATGTGGCAACCCAGGACATAGCTATTGCAGGAATCTGTCCTTACCGGGACTCTAGATGGATACGAAATCCCTCCCTATCCGACGAGTTCATGTCTGCTGACGTCATAGAGATATGAGGCCTCGAGAAGGCGCGGGTTCGCTACATCTACATTTTCCACATTATTTCATGCTTGTCTGAAGTCGAGAAAGTTGAATAGTGTATGGGAGAAGGTCTCTCGGGGAAGGCTGAACCAACGACCACATGCAGTAGCGTTGGTTATCCATTCTCAGCCGGGCTCAGTACGACGTAGAACAGAGCCAACCTTAGATTTGCCTGGTGACGCCTCTGAATTGCTGCTGTATCTTCTTGCCCCTGAGGATTTGCAAAGAAAGGAAACTTGCGATAAGCGGCAAAAAGTAGGGCAAAAGGGGAAAGAGAAAAAAAGACGAGAGGGCTCCGAAATCAGGCGTGAAACGACCGTTTTTCCACATGGCATCTCCTCCTTTTCTCTTCGTTCCTCTTTTCTGCCTTCTTCACCTCCTTCCTCAGGAGTACACCTCGCCGTATCATTACGGTGATTGGGATTCGTCATTAATCACTCTTCTGCGATACCCATGTGAAATTATCGCGGCCCAATGTACTCCTGTCCAATAGATCTAGAAGTTGACCTTGACGGATGGCCCATAAGCCACAATATTATACGCTCATAGGAATAGGGGAGCGAGGAGTAGAGGAAAAAAACAGTAGTATAAGTGAAGAGCAAATAAATAATTGGTGTAGGCCCCCCATAAGAAATGGAAATTAAGCATGCCTAAAGGCGGATTGGGATAGAATCCTGCAGTTCTGCACCGTGGCATGATAATCCGTTCCTCGTGTGTGTAATCGGGATTGAATGGGGAGAGGGGGAGATCGATGAACCGTGAATAAGCTCATTATCGTGGGAAAAGGACAAAAAAAAGGCCGGGGTTGTTTGACACCTGTCTCCCCCCTCATTTCTTCTTCATCCCACGTGGTTTGTGTTTACGCAACGAGGCACGTGTGTCCCTCGTATAAACACCCCCGTTATCGGGCCTTCTCTTTCTTTTCGTCATAAATAAAGGAAAGACGAGGACGAAGAAGGAAGAAGGGCAAGGTTATTTGACGTTCGCGTGCCATTCACCCATCCATTCAGTCATTCATTCATTCATCCGTGTGCCATTCATCGATTTCCGATTACGTAATATCGCTTCCGGGGTTCTTGTAGGGGGAAAATGCCCATGCAGACCACGTGCTCCAGGGATGTCGCCCCAGATAACCATAGATTCCTCATTGTTTACGACCACCGTCTCGGGAATCGGAGAAGGGGAAGGAAAAAAAAAAGAGTTTCCTGTGTTGACACTGCTAGGAATCGTGACTGCCGTTTCGTGACTGACCTCTTGGAGCTCATCAGGGCCTTTACCAGGAATCTCTCTCTTCCTCTCTCTCTCTCGTCAATTAAGTCGGAATTTTCCCGCTCCATTATTTACTCATATTACATTACACCTTTTGACCATTTTTTTTCAGTCAGGAATTGAACTTTTGGGGAGAACGAACTTTCCTAATGGGTAAAGCAGCGTTCTGGCAGCAGTAAGTAGGAAGAAATGTTTAAACACTGTCAAAGTATTCGTACGAACTAATAATTAACAACAATGAAGTATTAAGCATTATCAAACTACGTCATGCCTATATATGGCACGGCATACGTGTCTATACTTGCAGTGATGTATTGTCATACATGGAAACATATTTAAGGGCAAAGTATGGATGGAATAACTAAATGGGTCAACACCTGAATATTATATGGTTCATAAGTTTCATTTTGATATGATTATATATGACTTGTATCAAGCCACATGTATGTTCCACGTGCAGGGCAGCTCAAATTTACCTAGTAAATAGTGACCTTTCTCTTTCTGAGTTCTTAAAACATGTATTTTCTTTTTCTTTTCAGGTTCGTCAAAGATTAAAAATCACGGATGAGAATGGTAGTGGTTCTTATCGACTATGCACAGAGAAGCGTGTGTGAATCATACAATTGAATTTAAAATATGACAATGTACTTGCACCGCTGGTACCCCCAACAGTGAAAGGAACCACCTCCAAGACCAGAGACAATGAAGTCAATCAAACATATATTTGAAACCACAGGTTCTGTTCTTCATGATCCCGGAGATGGCAGGTCTAGAATTGCTACAACAGAAACTAAGAAACGTCTGGTATCAGAAGTCATGAGGAGTCCAAGAAAATCCAAACATCGGCTTTCAGCAGAAAACGAACGTTTTCCGTTTCTCAGTTCAACAATCTGATGAAGTCTTTAAACTTTAAGCCCTACTCAGAGTGACGTAGACAGGAAATCGGCAAGGGGAGGTTGAGACCAGGTAGACACCCAAACCTTATGCCTATCTCCACTATCCGGAATTTACCTTCTCGAAGAAATCGTGGTCTGGCTTCTTGGGTCTGTGGACGGACATCGGGCTTTCCTTGAAGGGGGATAGCTAAAATTGGAATTCCCAAGTAAGGTAGAAATACGCCTGTCAATATCACTGACCGGGAAGCCCGGGGGGGGGGGCATTCTAACCACTTAACCCTTCCCTTCCTTACGCCACTACCTACTCATGTTTAAATCAATTGTATGATGCACACGCGCTTCTCTGTGCTTAGGTGATGAGAACCACTGCCACTCTTAGCCGTAATCTTTCATCTTCAACAAACCTGAAAAAAGTTGCTTTTTTTTAAAGAACACAAATAGGAAAAGGCACTTTTACGAGGTAATACTGGGCCACTGTTAATTTTTATACATGACTATTTCATACGAAGTAAAATATGAACTTTTCGTACGATCTTTCACAAACAGGTGCACTTGAGCAATATCAACAATGGTCACGTTCCGTAACGTTTTGGATCAGCCATGACTAAAGATTCTTTTTCCAATGAGATCCGAAAAATTGCATGGCTTCGCGTAACACGATGAAACTAATATCTCTGGAAAGGGGGATACATGAAATTTCAAACTATTTAAGAGTCAACTTCGTAACGTGGCCCCCACGTGAACAAATATCACATCAGAGATGGCCTAAAATGACTGACTCAAGTCAGTTTTTCTCAGTGGGGATGAAAACAGCAGTTCGACATAAGTTGCAACTTTCAGAGTTAATTGAGATTTTCATAATCCACCAGGTCTGGTCTTGTTACCAACCCCCCCCCCCCCCCCAATCATTCAGAATACCAAAGTGCATTAACTTTTTTTTAAATGAAAGTCCATGGCGATCGAGCAAGAAATTTCTTGATTTCCTCCCGTAAGGCATGGACTGAACCCTGTACAAAGTGGGCTCCAATGTGGAAGCATGACAGATCCAGCTCCAGCCAGAACAGATGGCTGAACTGAGCTCAACCATGCTGCTACTATCATTACTGACCTATAAGTATGCGAAGCACAACATTGCTCTTTACTCTAGATTAGCTTCATGAGTCGAATTTATGGAATTAGGTTGTGCTGCACAACCAAAAACATCTTCGCCTGAGATTTATTTACTCCTCTTTCATTAATCTGTTTTGACCATTATGTAATGCCTTAGCACAGCGATTCCCAGACTTATTTGAATCGCGACCCACTTGCTGACTTAAAGAAATTTCGCGACCCACCGAAATCCAGAACGAGGTATTTTCAAAGTACCTGTAATTATGAAGTGAAGAAAACTGATCGACCTTTTCTGCAGGGCATGTTTTATCCTGACTGGATATGACATTTTATACTGGGGAAATGTACCGACCCACCTTGATGCCTCTCGCCACCCACAGTTTGGGAAACACTGCTTTAGCAGCATGCATTGCCAAAGGTCAGATTTTTCCTGGACCGCATTATGCTGACGTTGTGAATACCCCGAAGAACCAGATTTGCGAAAACGATAGAAACTGCGAGTGAAGAAATGGCCGTTCCATCACGACAGCGCACGTTGTCTCACACCTCGAGTTGTCAGGGACTGATCGGCCAAAAATGCCTGTTCGCGCTGTTTCACCTACCGTACCACCGTTCCACCCATCTTGCTTGGGAAGACTCTTGGCTATACCCAAATCTGAAAGCTGACCTCAGGGGAGTGCATTTTCACGACAAAAACCAAATCTTGAAGTCTGTAGAGGTGCAGCTGAAACAGCCGTCGAAGAATGATCTGGATCGAGTGTTTGCAACGTGGATGGAGAAAAGTGCTTCACGCATTCAAAGTCCACAGGAAGATACTTGAGAAAGAGTTTACATTTTCGGAATCAATCCAAAAATCTTCACTTAAATAATGATCATCGCCTCATTGTTTTTTATTTTTTAATTTTTTAATACCCCTCTTACTTGAATGTGAGGCTGTCTGACTTCTTTGCAAGTAGAAGACGTAAATGCAGAGTGATAAAAGAAATGAACGAGGAGGTATTATCGGGCATGCGATTCCAGCGCGGAGAAAAAACCAGACGTGTAATTCATGATATCACCTAAGGGTTCTCGATCGGGAAAAGTAAGATAAAGCTTCACATGAAGTTGGCCAAAGAAAAACAGGACTTGCTGGAGTACTTCCAACGAAGCCGAAGAGCATCACAAGTTACTTTAGTGCTGATAAAACGTACCCATGATTGCTGGGCAGGATTTGTCGCTATTGGGATAAAACGTTGACGCATCATCGAGGCCATGATGACGGTGATCGATGATGATGAGGATGATGATGAAGATGATGATCGAAGCATTTTATCGACATATCCTCGAAATTGAGAAAATGTTGAGGCAACGTCACCATGTCGAGAATTCAATGCTGACACAACGTGATTCACAGTTCATGATATGTTCACAGTTGAACTGTGTCTCATTACAACGTTGCCGCAACATTGAGGTGACCTTTTGCACAAGATAGTGGCAACATTACGAGTTTGAAAATGAATGCCAAAACGATGTTGTTGCGCTGACTGGGTCTTGCCTTGTCTATGGTCAAAGGAACCAGGCAGAGACATCACTTGCGTCACTAAGGGTGGATTTTTGAACAGAGAACAATCCGATAATGCAGCTTTATTTACCGGATTTACAATGCATTTTCTCTGAAATAAAGCAGCATTATCGGGATAATGCTCTGTTCAAAAATCCACTCTAAATTATTGTATTTGTCGAGTTGAATTCTCCCTTGCTCGTTCCCGTGTGCTTTTGAGCGGATATATTTGTTCGTTTTCCTGCTACTGCTCGGAAATCCGTGTCGCGAAGACGACGAACGACATCATTGAAAAGCTCTCTTCATCAAATTTAATTCAGTACGAAACACTCGACTATTTCTTCAGGATTCCCAGAGCGATCGATGAAAGATGATGGTCTCCTCGTGCTCCTTTATTATTATTATTATTTTGGGAATGACGTAACAAATCGAGGAGCAGAACACACTCGAGTGAAACATTAATACGAACGTTATAAGTGAAATCCCCTCTGGGATTGAGAATGCTCCCGAATTGCGGAAATACCTGCAGATTGGTGTGCTAACACCTCACACGAGAGACATGGACATGGCCGGAGTGACAGCACAGAGGAATTCCTCGCCTATCTCATCTTAATTCGGCTAGTTCTATCGTGCCTTGGATGCACATTGCAATCGAATTTTTTTAAGCTGTCATCTGCAGAATATTCTCGGAAGCGTTATGGAAAGAAATATGCTGCTTGCAAAGACTGGGAACCACCAAGACCGTGAACCCCCAAGAGGGTTGCGAAGCTAAGGTTGTAATTACGTACTGCATCACTCATACCTGGGCCATTACAATCCTGTACAGAAAGCCTTTAGGAGATCCTGAAGCCTTAAAAAAATGGCCGAAGCTTGAGGTACATAAATCCGGAATCCCAGTAGTGCATCTTCATCGTCTAACGATGCTGTGCTGTTATAAGACGTAGCCAGCAAGGTTTTTCCAGAATTGGCCGGTTCCTATTCAGATGCAATTTTTAAAAATATTTATCCATAGGCTTTCATGAGCACGTATTGCAAAAACTTTCGCAGTTTTGAGATGCTCTATGCATCTTATACGCAAAATGACAGAATACAGTATTTACTAGGCACGTTGAACGAGGCCAAGTTTTTAGAGGCCTAGCTGGACTTCAAAAAATTCTCCGCCGATGCATCAGCACATTCTTCATTCTAATGGCAGACGACCACATTTATTCTGTATTTCGGCAGGTGACTACCTTCTACAAAGTCATCACAGCTGCTTTAATGCTCTCATCGTTCAAAAATCACTGTGAAGACAAAGAATCATTCTCCCCAACCCCGAGCGCTTCTTTTGAAGCTACAGTCCAACTACAAAGTTGTAATTTTGTTCTGATGCAATCAGGACAGCTTTGTCCCCATTTATTGTACCTGAGAGTCTTGTAGTATTAGGGTTTGGACATATCGTAACACATCTACTTTTGAAGTTTTCCCACCTCCCAGTTGGCGAAAAATTTGCAAATGAATTCCCCACACCTCAATGATTGCTCGTTCAGGACAGTTGGAAACTGTTGCTCCATCGGCACTCACAAATGCGGCTTCGAGGAATTTTCCACGTGACCAGCTCATTTTGCTGGCATACGGGACATAGAGGAGGGGACGGGAAGGGGGAAGAAAAATAAAATAAAAAAGGAGGGGGGACGCATGCGAGGACGGAATCGATGGTGTTGCCATGGCAACAGGAACGTGGTCGGTCAATGGCATTGGCATGCCTCCCTACCACTGTTACAAGGGACCCCAAGAGACGCGAGTTCGATCCCGGCCTGCTCCTCGTGAAAAATTAGCCAGCGTCCCTTGATCGCCCCCCAATTATCCTTCCTTCCCTTCCCGTACAAGCTGGAATTCCCCAGTCGGCCATCAGTCTTCCTCGGGGAACCTTTTATCTCTTCCGGTCCGTCGCATATGCAGCGATGTCGCTCCCTAGAAACGCAGCCGTGATACACTGTCATTGAGTGGATTATGAGAGACTTCGTGTGATTCCGATATTCATGCGTTAATATTACATAATGATACACAATTTTGTTTTGGAATGTTCTGAAATTATCTAGATTCTAAGCTCGGGTGTACCGTTGAAACGGATTTTATTGAACTGCTCTAAGACCAAATTTTTCCGCTATGTAGCGCATTCTCTCCTAACATGATTAGGAAGGACCTCTGTCATCCATCATGCTCTGAATTCCCTGCAATCCCTTGCATGGGAAGCACCTGCGCAGGGAGAGAGAAGGCAGAAAGGAAGAACGAAGAGACATGAGGAAAATGGAGATCCGGCATCCGTGGCAAGCGCGGGGAAGGGGGAGGAAGGGAGGATGGAGGACGAAAAGAAAAAAAGAAAACCTCCCCAAGCAGTGGTTATAATAAAGGGAAGGCAGTTATTGCCAGGGCCTCCCTAGGCCTTGCAATTGCGGACAAGGCTGCCGGATCCCTCCTCCGCTGTCTCATTCCCCCGCTCCTGAATCTCGCGCAAAAACATCACGGATTTTTTCACGTGCAATCATCGGACGTGGTTATGAGCATTGCTCTTTGCGGGAGTGGAGTAATATCGAATAGCTGAGGAAGCCCATTGAATATAAATGATACCACTTGGATGAAATTGTTCAGTTTCTACCGAACTGGAGTATAAAACGAAGGGTGCATGGAGGAAGTGCGAGTCATGCGAGGAGAATTTTTGGAAAGAGCGTTGAATGCTGTCACTGTGGGGGAAGATTAGGGCTGTAGGGGTCCGTCCTTGGTCGAGGGATGGGGCAACCCTGATAAGTGGCATGAGGGGCTGCCAAGGCCTACGTGCTTGGTTGGCAAGCCCTCAGGGCACGGAGCCCGTCCACCAGCAGACTGACCCTCTCTCAAACCAGGGTTGCCCAATCCACACTTCCATCCAAAAAAATATCCCCCTTTGCCGTATTAATAAAAAATCCAAGACGGCGTAAAGACGCAGCAAAGTGTGTATACGAGCACGGCAACAGAGTTACATTGGGGAACGGGAACAGTCCTTTTTTTTTATCAGGTTGTTTGCGTGACGAGCCCTCAGGCATGACCATTTCCACGAAGCGAGACCCCCGTAATGGCTCTTGGATCTTGAGAAAGGAAATGAGGGGGAGAGAGAGAGAGAGAGAGAGGGAGAGAGAGCGGGAAAAAAGAGGGGGATTTTCTCCCATGCTTTCTTCCCTATGATGATGACGTCGTCGCACTTGCTGACCCCATGACCACTGCCTATGTCCGGGGGCCCTACTAAATGGAGCTGTCAGTTTTGAATACCGCAGCCACTTCTTCCTTCTGCCACCGAATTTATTTTTCGCTGAAATAATATCCGGTTTCCTCGCTTCAGCGCCTTTGGTTTCGACCAGACGGAGATGAATGGAGATACTGAGGGATGCAACTTGTCCCTATTGCATAACGATAAATAATTACGTAACAGAATATTGAAAAAAATAAAGCTAGGGCATAATATATTCAAAATGAAGCGAATACTTCGAATCGGACGGTAATAATATTTGAAAAATCATTAATACAACAGTGTCAAAGGTTACAAACATTACGTTACAAAAAAAAATAAAAACATAAAACTCAGTAGCTCAATAGTGATCAGTTGCATCAATTTTTTCACTAGCGGAATGGTCCCTACGCAAAGATCTGCCTTCGGGCGTTAGGGCTCTTCCCCTCCCTCAACGTTCGTCTATGAGGATCACCATTGAACTTTAAAGCACTTCCTTTTATTTTTCATGAATTCAAGGAACGAGTTCCAGGGTTCCACGCCGATGGTGTTATCTTGGACTGAAAGTCATTGAATCATAAATGTGCGGTCGAGCCACTATGTGAGACACGGATATCCTCTCCAAGTCTCCTACTGGCGGAGGTGCCTCGTGAGGCGTGCTGTGCGAGGCCTCTTTGGCGAAGCTGCCTCTTCAGGTCTCCCATTGGTCGAGGACAGGCGCAGAAAACTTGCCGCATTCACCTTATCGTTCATGGAAGCTTGCTGACATTTTTCTAATATTCTTACTGGAGGGAAACCGTACAAAACATCCGAGGACAGATTGAGAGGCCTGAAGATACGAGAAACGACGCAAGACCGAAGAAAAGAAAGAAGCAAAAAAGAAGAGGCAGTGCTCAGGCCTTATCAGCTGTGGGGATCAAGGAGAGAGGAGGCCATAAAAAGTGGCGCCAAGTAGTCTCACGTAACACCCATTCATTCATTGAACCATTCCGTTTCATTCCTTCCTTTCTTCCTTCCTTCCTGTCGTCCTCCCCCCTTTGGCTTTCGGTCGTGTTTCCCCGACAGGGGAGGAGCACAATCACGTCCTTGTCCACTGATGCATCCCTAATAACATGATATTTATCTTCTTTTTTTTTTTACCACCTCATCCACTTTTTTTTTGTCCAGGGTCAGGGTCTTTTTTTTTTGGTCCAAAGAATCCTCAATGGGATTCTGTGGACTGGATTTGAATACTTGCTCATTCATGCCACAATCTGTCGCGTGGAATATATCACTACATAACAGTTTTCAACGGTTCCTTTTCCAGAAGTGCAAATGGTGTGAGTTTGCAGTTTAATCTTTGAGTTATTTATCCGGTCATAATGCTTCCCACGGAGAAATTAGGAATAATGGTTTTGTTACAGCCGAGAGAAAAACGGGAATCCTCAGGATTAAAAAATTCCTAGGAGTCGTCGAGCCAGACCCTATTCCCGACCCCTTCCTCAAAAAAAGTATCCGGGCACTATCCCTAGTTTTTTAAATATTATTTTTAATTCCTAGAAGAATGCAGATTTCGATGGTCGAAACACAGCAGATCGGGTTGTCTTTCCTCACAGTTGCCAGCCTCCAAATATATGGTTTGTGGTTAAATATACAGAATGGGGCAAAAGTTACTGTACATTTGTTGAATATAGAACATAGTTTACTTTATAACGTCATTTTCATCATTTTTTGGGGCACGATGGCTCTGCTTACAGAGTTTCTATGTTGGTAATACGTCATAATAGCACATCAACGTGAGACGTTGGTGCACTGAGAGTTTCACCATCTCTTGGTGGGAGTGATGGGAATGCAAGACGTATTCCTGTTTTTGTAGCCAATTCCTAATCTCCATCTCTTACCTTTGCTTATGCCACCACAGCGCCTCCTATCAACATGTAGAACCATGTGTCGGGTAAGGGAACGAATAAGTAATAGAATCTTGAACATCTCTGTAAAACATCAGCTGCATCTGACGATTCCTTAAAAAGTAATGCCGTTTGACTTCGTTTTGAGAGTCGTTTCAATGACCAAAGTTTGGTGCAAATCTGAAATTATCACTTGGGTAGTGTCCCTTGTTGGTATAAATGAAGGAAGTCCCAATTCCTTTCATGTAAGTAGAACCCCAAAAACCCCCTGTTACCAGTTCGGGCTAGTTCGGCTAGCCATCGTAGGTTACTTTTTTTCTGGGGGCGAATATTCTGAGGAAAAGAGATAGTCCAAACAAGACTCTTCTCAAATTCTGATGAATTCTCTTGTCAGTTTCCGGTTGGAACAATACCTCCAAAAGTCAAAACGTAAACGAAATATTAAAAAAATAAAAAAAACAAAATCAACCGTAAATACATTGTACTACATAATAAAATAATACACCACACCAGAAGAGCGTTTTCGAAAATATCACAGACATGCGACTCACGGCTGGAAACAGCAGATACGAAGTATGAGTTTCCCCATTCAGTATTCTATGAGAGTGTTACAATAGGGGGTTGAAAGAGGGAAAGAGCCAGGGAAAGCCGATCATTGACCGGATGACACGGAAAGGAAAGGGAAAAGGAAGGAAAAAAGAGATTATAGGAGAGAGACACATTATTCTGGGTTGGATCCCTGCCAGGATGAAGTAAGGGCCTTGACCTTCCTCTTTATGGGCTACTATAGTATATATACAGAGAAAGAGAGACAGAGAGAGAGAGAGAGAGAGAGGGAGGGGGGGGGGGGACCTCTCTGTGATTTCATAGCCCGGTGACGTAATCCACCAATTAATCCCATTAATGGGGGAAACACCCCGGTTTCATCGGAGTCTTGTCAGCAAGTCAGGCAAATAATTTCCCCATAACAGCCTATTCACGGGATTAGCCCTTTTCCCGTGATAGATTCATCGTGACAAAAACGTCGTTTATCAACCTATTACAGTCCTTTTATCCCCTTGAAGTTCGGCGCTCCATTTTCGCATCGTGTCGATAGAGTAGCTTTCTTTTTCACTCCTTCACGAGGCTCTGTCTCCTTATTCGATGTTCAGTAACATTCCACGAAGGGAATTCATTCTCAATGCCAGTTTGTTCTTTTAAAAATAGTCATTGGTTTGTTTATCCTCAGCTCCATGTTCCTTTTTTTTTTTTTAAATGAATTAACGATAATTTTTTTTACGCTTCGCATTCTACCTACATTGACAACTCTGTTGATTCATTACTGCGTAAAATTTTCTGCTCTTTTTCCTCAATAATTTTCTTTGCGGGCACTTCTCTGTATCATTGGACTGCGATCGCGATGAGTAGGCTGAATGGGAAAAAAAAAGAGGATGATGAGACAAAAATGTCTTATCTTCCGTTTCGTCTCCTGAGGCTTTTGAATAGTCGTAGGAGTAATAGTAGTGTAGTGGTGGAGGTGAGGAGGACTGGCTTTTATTTTCAAGTTTCAATGCAATCGAGTTATACCGAGCACTCGTCCACAAAGTTCTGCAATTCTAAATTTAAAAAATTCAGCGTGAAGAAGCAGTTTTAAAAAACCCACACAAGCCTGTTGAATGCATTCTGGCCTTTAATGTCTGGCCAGTACAAGGAAAGACGGGTACAAGTAAATACCAATTCCTCAGCAGTTTCCGTCACCAAACGACTTGTGCAAACAGATACAGATCTATATTTTTTTGACCGGTAATAATAAAGTTGAACGTGTACTAACGCGAAACAAGTAATGAGAACTTTGAGTTTCAAGTGGATTCGCCATCCCTTCGAGGAAGATGTCAAAGATATCTTGGGTAACTGTACAACTACTAGAGTCTTTCGAAAACTGCACGTTTAGACCAAGGCTTTCCATATTCTCAGCTTTTCTTAATCCCAGGATTATGAACTAAGTACCATAGAACTTAGTACATCATCCATAGTCACTCCTCAGCTTTTCTACACATACCTCTCTTTGGTACAGAAGCGCCATCACTGTCCAGAGGCCATTGCACCGCATACGGATATTGTGTGACATCTATCTGCAAGGCGTCCAAGTCCCAGTTCGAGTTTCAGCATCTAGATGGCAATGATCGCGGGGAGCATGCATCTGTCTTTCCTATCACATGTTCTGCTATTTCTTTCAGATTAAGCTTTTCATATTGTTTTAGTTTCAATATGAAGCTTAAACAATTTTTACTTGCACATGTACAAATTTGTGCATCTGAAGCGCTTAATATCATATACCCCTGTAATGCAACTTCATAGTAAGGCGATCCACAGAAGCCTTTTTCTCCAGAATGTCATCATCTAGGAAGTGGAATATTGAATGACCATTTGAACCCACTGCAGTAATTGCGGTCTCATCCTGAAACTACGACGTCTGTCACGTCCCGAATGTGTCGATCGCCAACACTGCTCCATAATTCCATATTTCTGCACTTAAGCGACTTTGTCATCTCTCCATCGACCACCACGCTTCTATCAAGAGTTGCTCATTCTTCGACCTGCCAATATTTCATACCTTGGATATTTCCTCCAGAGCTGTCACCACGTTGGGTCTTCCGCCATAAATCCTCTTCAAGATGGAACTTGGCATGATGCCCGGTAAAGATTCCTCTGAAGGGCCATTATTTTTTTAAAACGCTTTCAGACACCCTGGAGGCTTTGAAGAGATGCGTGCATCCTCTGGCAAGAGATCGAGTCCACTTATTCAAGGGGGGAGCCAGAGCAGTTTGGAACAATTGGGAAAAATAAGGATTAAAAATATGATTTTAAGTCGGTGGACAGTACTCACGGGCAACGGACAGCCACTACGAGTAATTCGATGCCACGACGTCTCGTCGTACGCTATCGAGAAAATGGAGCGTAACCATCGGATCGAGCGTTTCTAATGAACGAGCACGGCTTGCGCAACGAAAAGGAATGAGCTGCCGGGGATGGGTACTGGGAGGTACGGGGTACTGAGAATCGGTCATAATGTCACTGGGATGACACTTGGGGGAGTTCTCACATCACGGGTGAGGAATTTCAACTTCAGCAATTCTGCGCATTGCTTAAAGACGGCTTAAAGAAGGCAGACCGGGGGAATCATCATGTGCGTTAAAAGCGACATAAATCTAAGGGTCTGTATTAGGGAACATCTCACTTCGGTTCATAGTGGGTTAGTTGAACATTTATGACGCGAGATCGGTGAGCGTTCACATGGATCTTGTGAGTACAAGCCGCCAAATACTCCTCGAGAGGATTACATTACTTTTCATGCCTAAATGAGCATGATCGGAAAGACGTCTCAGAATGTTTACCTCGATTCAACTTTTAATATACTTAATACGAATCTGTGGGTTGGGAGAGGGAAGGGTAGTTTCTGGAGGCGATCCAAGATGTTCTCTTCGGACAGATCCGACTGATTTGCCAAGAAATTACTCGATCTAGTTGCCACAACGAATGAGGATCTGGGCTCGATATAAGAGCTCGAGATGAATAAGAGGAATTGGCTCGTTGCAAGATGACTAGGTATATGACACGGACGAAATGCAGCCATATTCCTCTTCGGTTCTATGAAGGTCTCCACCTCTAAGAAGCTCAGATTGCTTAGTCAGTCTGCTTTAAAAGTAAAATGAAGTCGTCGATCAAACGTAAGAAACAGAAATGAGACTCGTATGGGCGCACGGGAACTCCAACGGCGTACGAGGAATATCGGGTCACTACGAGGTCATCTGCACCTGATCCACACGGAAAATGAAATTAAGAATCGTGTTGCATGAAAAGATTCTAGGAAAATGTCTGGTAATTGGAAGGAAGCGAATGTCTCTCCGATCTTTAACCCTGTAAATACCAATTTGGGTCCAATGGACCCTGATACAAAAAATGCATGCCTGAATGCACAAACTTCATTTAGGCGAGATGAAGCGGTCTTTAAGCTGAATGGTAATTTTTCCCCCAAAGGAGTCCATATATTTTTAAAGGACCGTTAACTAGAGGAGGTTTGAGCATTCAGGCCTTAGCCATTTGGCCGTTTGTGTAGGCTGAGCTGTAAAATTGCTAAGTCCGATACTCCGTGTATACCCAGTTTAAAATCCCAACTGGAATGCAGCTGGTTTTAATAGCTGTTTCCAGCTGGAAAATTTTCAGTTTTAATTTTATAAAGAGTACCCTACAGTTGGAATGTAGCTAAATTTACAGTTGAAAACCACCTGTTTCTGTAGATGGACCTCCAACAAAAATAGTCAACAAAAAGATTCTCATTCAGTTAGTGATATAGCAATTAGGGACAAACCTCGAAATGATTACTTTCCAGCTGTTACCCAGTTGGAATGAGTCCGAATTTCCAGCTGGAATCCAGCTGGAAATTATAGCTGTTTCCAGCCGGGATTTTAAACTGGGTATTCATGAAGACGTGTGAAAATAATTAGGCTAAGTGTTTTGAGGAGATTCTTTGGGAACGAAGAAATGAAAACAGTTAAAATGACCATCAGGGTTCCGGTACCTACAGGGTTAAGGAGGAGGATGAGAGAAATTCGAGAACTACAGGCCGGTGAGTCTCACGGGCATTCCGGGAATCATCGTGGAAAGTACAGTATGACCGCATATGACCACATGTTGGAATCGCTCGAGGGGATCTCGCTCATCCGGAATCCGAGTATGACTGTCGGCGGGCCAAATTCTCGCCTCACCGATCTGTCAGATTTTTACGATCGGATAACGGATACCGTGAAAGTGAGCCAGATTGGGCCGTGCCAATAAATCCGGATTCCGATCGATTCACGAATACGGCCCCAAAAGATTCATTCGCAGGCTCTTGCATTCGAACGTAGAATCCACCCGCACAAAGACACTATACGAAACATACGACAATAAATGTGGTAGCTAATAGCGGCTGCATTTAGCAGAGACCAGAAAGTAGTTGGCGTCTGAAAGGGTCAGTGATTTAGATCGAGGCTTCGTGCGTAAATCAGTTAATTAGTCGACGATAAGAAGGTAGGTTTCTCCATGACGGAGGGGTGTTTTGTGCAGCACGACTGTAGAGCAGCTGTTTTCTCGTCGTATTCTCGCGTCTCGCAGAACTACCTGGAGAACAGTCTTACATCGATGGATGAGGGTGCTTGATATATTGCTCGAGAGCAATACGATACCAACCGCTGGTATTCAATTGTGATCACAGCAAAAGAATAAAGATGATGAAGAAAGTCCAATAGCTTTTTTTTTTCAGCAGAACGACTGAGAAGGGGTGGGGCGTGAAGTCGAGTTGATGCAGGCCAAGGCGCATTACTACCAATTAAATTGCCCATAAGGACGACCGACGATGTACCTGGCACGTTTAGAATAAACGTGCCAGAAGATAGGCGCGGCGGATCGGGCGTGAGCACCGACCACAAAGCAGTCAAAGAGGAAAACTAGTTGCATGTATGCCCAGTGTCGACTGGTTTCGCCTGGCCGCTGGCGGAGCGCCATCTACGAATTCGCAAATCAGGGAGCAGCTGGGGAGGACATGGCTCCGGGGAGGACGTCTCCATGTTGTCCCCTCCTCAGCGCTCTATCAATCGTATCTTCGATACGCCGTCAAGGATATTTTTATGTACGTTGACTTCTCTACCACGCCATCATGTCACCATGTTGGCGTTCTTGGTTCCGTTTCTAACGATCACGCGCTCGCGTGCGGTGGGATATCTACTAATGCATGTGTTTGGCGTTTCTTTTCCGGTCGCGACACAAATCCTCGCAGTAGGTCATGTGAGGCTGGCCACATCGGCTGCAACGGAAAGTGACAACCTCCTCTTCCCATTCTAGGCAATGGGAAAAGGAGCCAAAGACAAATGAGATTTCCTTATTTTCCTCCGATAAATTTCCATCCATACTCCTTCGGAACCATACCATGCAGCGGCGAGAGATATCTCCATTGGATTGAATAAGACTACTACAGAGCAGACGCAAATCCCAAGTTGATACCCGGTTTAAAATCCCAACTGGAATATTCCAGCTGGACCAAATCTGTAAATTCGGACCATTTTCAGCTGGCAAAGAGCTGGAAAATAGTAGGTACCAGTTGTTTCTTAGTTGGAATTTTATAAAGAGGACCCTACAGCCGGAATGTAGCTAAATTTACAGTTGAAAATCACCTGTTCCTGTAGATGAACCTCTAACAAAAATAGTAAAAAAAAAAAGATTCCCATTCAGTTAGTGATATGCAATTAAGAACAAATTTGGAGATGACTACTTTCCAGCTGTTACCCAGTTGGAATGAGTCCGAATTTACAGCTGGAGTCCAGCTGGAAATTATAGCTGTTTCCAGCCGGGATTTTAAACTGGGTACCAACGGAAGTTTGAACGGATTTGTTAACGCTGCTGGAGCAAACCCATTAAATTAATATAAATATGAAAAATAATTTTAAAAACGTTGTTTTTGCTTGAGAAAGTTACTCTGGAGGAAGTGGAGGTACTATTACTCTCATGGTAATTACCGACATTATCATGATGATGACATAGATAAGGTTTTGGGTATTAGGGAAGGGGGAGGGGGTGACGGTGTCAGCCAACATCATTTCTTGCCTTCAGAAGTTTCTTCCTCATTGATATGGTTGATTTATGGGCATTTTCCTTGGCATGGAAGCTGCATCTCCCGCGCACAGGTTTATGGATGATTGTCAGTCGTGCCACTCTGATTCCACAACTTTTGGAATTTTGTTCAAGCTAGTCCTTTTCAGAGATTATAATCCTATTCGACTTTGTTCTAGACCTTGATTCCACCAACACAATCGTCACTTTTGCGAGCCTGGAGAGAAGTCAGATGAATTGAAGTCTGACTTCTCCTTCGACTCGAAATGGGGTGAAGAAGGTGGCACAGAACTCACCTTTTTAGGCAGGGAGATTCGTGGAAAGGACATTTGTCGGTAACATGAGGAACGACGCCTTGCTGCTGCTGGTGTATCAAAAATTAGGCTCTCTTTCCTCCGACACTCTAACCTCATTGTTTAGACGCCTCTCGACCATCGACTCATCGTAAAAGGTCCAGTTGTAGCCGCGATAGGAATAGAAAAGGTTAGCCTGGGATAATGTGACAAGAAATGTTCGAGCGCTCACTTCGAAGAGTCAAGTCATTTCGAGTCCGACCATTTCACCGAGCACCCACTGGATAAAAAAAAAAATTAATTCACAGGCACGTAGCTCATTCTGACCTCATTGAAAGAATTTACCATCGCGGTGGATGCACTCATGCCATCTGTCTGATCATACCGTCCGCCGCTTCATTTTTATGGATGACGTGACCCTGAATAGCCTCGAGGTTTAGTCAGGGCTGCATCGATGTCTTCCACAATCTTGTGACCCCTAGGAGGTCCCTCATCCTGGAGAGGAGGAAAAAGACACCGTGACAAATCTCTTCAACGTGGTGGATGTGCATGGATTCCCCAGCTACGCACGTAAAGCGTATCCAGTATTGTGAAGCGGCGTCGCCATTAAGCAGCATGGGCCCACCGGACAGGAGCTCTCGCCGTTTATTACGAAAGAAAGGGCACAGATGATGTTGCATAACGGTTTGGCCATGTGCAGCATAATGTGGCCAACAGTGCAGGACTGTTAGATAAAGCCAAGAGAAAAGAAAAGAAATTGTGGAAAGAGTTAAAAAGGAAAAGTAAAGTGCTTTCTATGGGAATTAAAAGTGACTTTTCAGACATTTTCCGCTGACCGAGCGCTCACCGATCAAAAGAGATTCGAGAACTCTGTTCGATGTAAAAATTTCCAAGTTGAACATTACTTTCGGAATGAATTAATGCTGCTGAAACTCACTTAAGTTATGGTGGTCTCTTTCTTTCAGGACACGCAAGGAATAAGACGACATGAAGAAGCTACTTATTAGGGAATTTAATTGAGCCTATGAAACGACCCGGTTGGAAATGGAAAGAAGCTCAACAAAATTTTACTTGATGTTAATCTGTGGGTTCTCCTTCACTTTCCCTGTGAGCTTCCATCGCGACGTAACTTGGAATTCTCGTGAAATGCACTCAAGATGGAATACGTTTTCATTTTCCTCACTCCCGTAGAAAAGTTTGAAAAGGTGACATAAAGTTGGATGATCCGAACTCAATCCCTGCCTGAGAAAGATTCAGTTTATCTCGCAGAGGCAAGCAAAATTTCAGTTTGGAATTCCTTCTTCTACCCTATTCATCTGAGGCCGAGTTCAAAATGACATCACGACGAGAAGACGACCCCGTTGCTTTCAGTCTGTATTAATTGGTCTTCGTTAGGCCCAATTAATTGGAATCTGTAAACCAACATCAAGTTAATATGACTAACAAGGAAAACATCTTGTTCGAGGTAAAAAAAAATTAACAGTGATGTCAAACTTATCGTTCATGAAATTGACAATAGATACAGTATTGATACAGTATTAACGAATGAAGAAAATGAAGACATTTTTCCAAAACGCAGATGGTCTCGTATTCAATTAATTACGTTTTCCCCTTTTTACGAAAATCAGCATATTTTGTGTCCGAGGAGGCATCTGCATTCATGAAGGGAGCGTTGAATGATAATCAGAGCATATGCATATACGGGTTTTTGAGGCATGAGACCGATCTGGCCAAGGTTAAGTCGGGATCTTTAGCCAGGTTGCCTACTTCCGATATCCTTTATCTGTCTTTATCTGCCTTCTTCCCCCTGAATCATCACTGGTGTGTGCGCATAAGCGACACTTCTCCCTTGGTTGGTATGAGGAGCTGAACCCTCATTCTCTTCAGAATGTATGCTTCACTTCGACACGGCGCAGAGCGGGATTGCAGTGTTTTATTGATTTTTTTTTTTAAAGGGAAATTTCTATTTAGTGACATTTTCCAATCCGGCATTTTTTTTTACAGGTTCAAGATATTGAATAATTGTAATGGCATATAAAGTGTTCTCTGAATACCACACCCTTGAGGCCTGACTCAGAGGAAACGCCCACTTTTCTCACCCTTCTAACTTTTCCAAATTTTCAGGTATTTTATTAACATGCCATATTTTCGGAAAGTGCTTCAACGCTGGCTATGCATGTTAAACATATTAAACTGAGGCTATTGATATTATTCGTGGATTCCATTAAACTGACAGAGCGAAAAGGGTATTATTACATCTTAAAAGGACAAGGGTCAGCGTAATGGTAGAAGTAAAAATAAAAGTAAAACTAGGAAAGACTAAATCTGATCATGGGCGTAGCAGTGACAGTCTCTGGGCAGTAAAAACCCCAGGAAGACAAAGAGAGTCTATTCAAATTCCCCTGGGTTTAATTCGCCGCTCCCCACCATTTCGAAACGATTCAATGGCGACGGTCTTCACCATAAGCTCAATGTTGAAGAGACTGGTTTTATCGTATTAATGGCCAGTGGCGTAGCATGAAGGGTTCGGGGGTCTTGAAACTCCCAGAAATGGAGCAAGGATTCATGAAACAGAGTAGAACGAGAATTCACTGCGCTTAGATTTACAGAAGGGAGGAGTAGATAGTATCTAGTCAGAGAAGAGAGGACACGGGAAGGCACTCGCGAAGGACGCCATTGTTTCAGCGATTCGCGTCACAGGAACCACGCACAGGCTTTTACTCGCACTTCAGCGTTTACTGTGACTTTACAAATGAACTTTTTTGTTATAAGGGAAATTCTTATTTGCTCATACTTAGTTTGAGCTATGCCTATGCGAATTTCATCGTACAAGTTTCCATGGTTTAGGAGAATTTTCTAACCAGCAAAACCTACCACAACGTCGACTTTACAATTGGTTCTGGCTTGACCGATGAACGCACGTACGCGAACTTCTATGCTTAATTGAGGAGTTCTCTAGAAAAAGGGCGTATGTGCAAAAGATGCAATTCGAGATTAACGATACAAACTTCCCATAGCTAATCTGAAGCTGGTCAAAACTTAATTATCAGTAAAATGGTACGAGGACCACTCAATAAGTTATCTACCTGAATATGAAAGGGATGAGCAACAGGC
>CAJPEV010001017.1:3638-81782 GCA_905338385.1 Darwinula stevensoni
TGCAAATTATCCCGAATTTAAATAAATTAAACATATAAATTAATACGTAATGTATTGTTGATGCTGTGGAATCTGGAGAAGTACAGAGGGGGGGGGGGGACGTCATCATCCGAGACGACTCGAAACGGTCTCGCAATACCGAAGCGTTTGTTTAAAAGACTTTTCGTGCCGACACTCCCCTCCCCTGCATTCCATAGAAACGTGCCAATCTCCTTTTATTCACATCGTATGTGAACGTGGTATATATATATATATTGTTGGCTCGTCTAGTCATGAATCCGCTGATGTTCTTTGTTCAGATGTTTTTTCCTGCGATTCTCCTGTTGCCGATTTTTGCCATTTGCCGGTGTGTTTGCACGTTGTCGTTGTTTTTTGCGTGTTCCCCCGATCTTCCCAACCGTCGCACGTTTCTCCCCGGTTTCTTTCGATTTCGCGATCCGTGAAGCGCACGGATCGCTCTCCACCTGAACCGAATTTTTATATATACATATATATATAGATATATGTAGGACGTGCGACTGCTCTCGCACGTTCCCTAACAGAGGAAGGTAAATAAAGAATATATATGCCTTGTTCCAACGCGAGCGTTTTACTTTCAAACCCTTTCTTTATATTCTTTATATGATAAAAAAAAAGTAGTCTCATGCCTGCAGAACCAAATAAACCGATGAAAACCGGTCAGCAGGCAATGCAAATTAAGCCAGATTCAGGAGTCCTGCGACGTAAAAGCGTCTCGACCTGTGACGGGAACGCCCCCTTGCGGCGAAAGGCGAAATTGGAGAGGCGACGAGTCTGGAAGGCGCGACGGAGCTCGTTAGTGCGAGACATAATCAGGATGATCTTCGGATCTGGATCTTCTCGATGACCTGGGATCGGCCGTCGGTCAGAAAGGGGAGTGTCGGCACGAAAAGTCTTTTAAACAAACGCTTCGGTATTGCGAGACCGTTTCGAGTCGTCTCGGATGATGACGTCCCCCCCCCCCTCTGTACTTCTCCAGATTCCACAGCATCAACAATACATTACGTATTAATTTATATGTTTAATTTATTTAAATTCGGGATAATTTGCAATTTTTTTAAGTTTTATTTATATTTTGTAATAACCCGGCAGCCAACCGGTGCCCCCCCTCAGTTACGGCATTGGGCGAGACTGTCGGGGACTGTCGGGGACCGTTGCGGGGTACCGGTGAGGTAAGGACTCCACTCGGCGGCGTGACTTCCTGGGAAAGATGGTCGAGATGATTTGGTCCTTTGAGGTCTCTGGTAAAGGAAGGATCCCAGTCCGGAATGGGATCAGCGCTTTTGGCTCTCTCGATGGTTGACGAGGTGAAACGCCTCGAAGTCGCCTGTAAAACCTCTTCGAGACGAATTTGCCGGCATCGACAAGCGAATGGACGCGGTGGAAGGAGTCCACGAGATAGTGGAACAGGCCTTTCCACTCACCATATTGAGCCATGTGAGAAAAACGGAGCCACTACTGCAGCGGTTTCGGGTTCTTGGTGCACGGCTGCAAGTGCAACATGGGTGCAGGTGCAGCATGGGTGCAGGTGCAGCATTGGTGCAGGTGCAGCACGAGTGCAGGTGTTGAAGGTGGGGATGAGGTGGGTTCAATTTCAGGCTCGCGATGCACCCTGGAAGGCACAATCCAGTCGTTTTAGCTTTTTAATCGTGTTCCAAAATTCCAAAAAGTCTCTCCTTGAGATCGAACGGGTTTCTCTAACCGTTAATTATTTTAATTTTCAGGTGGGGCGTGCCGGATCCCAGACGAGTGAAAGAAAGCAAGCCTGAATTCCCTGCCGCATTTCCGGAATGCCGAAACGGAAATGCGCATCAAACAGGAAGTCCATAAAGCCACTCGAACGGTGAATCGAATGGTGAATCGAGTGTTGCATGAAAAACGTCTGAGGCATCATGAGGGAATGGCAATTGGCATGAATGGGTTGAACGTAGGGGCGATTGGCGCTTCGCAACTGCCTTCCGAGCGCCAATCCACCTGCTGCCTTCGCGAATGAGGTGAGGCGAGGAGCGCCTTCTATGAGGGATGCTGGCTCTGTGGATGCTGGCTCTGTGGATGCTGGCTCAGTGGATGCTGGCCGAACCGGTTCCGAACGGATTTCCGTGTCCCACGCTCTTAACCTTCGTGAGAGAGCTTGTCGCGGATTGTAACGGACTGTGGAATTATTTTCTTTTAGCAACATGCGCAAAAAATTTCTTTCGAGCAAGAATGGGATGGAACGGTTTCATAGTTGAGTTTTAGTTGGTTTTATTTCTTTGAGATGCGATGGACCTTTCGATTGGATGGCGGGAATTTTTTTTTTTTGTTCAGACTCGTAAAAAATTATATGGAGTGGACTCATGTTTCTTAATCGGGATCTTCAGTTTCTCCAGCCACGTTTGACCTCAATGTGTCAAAATAATATTATATATATATTTATATATATAGGTCTCGTATCGGTGCAAGACAAACTCGGTTAAACGCGGTTCTCGGCCCTCCAACAGATAAATAGCTATGAATGGCTACAAATGGCTACGAGTTTTCGCTCAACAACTTCACTCAGCCTCACTCCCTTCGAGCAGGGGAGGGAAGAGGGAGGGGGGTAGGAAAGGGGGCAGGGAGAGGGGGATGGGGAGGAGGAGGAGGAGGGGGAGGGGGAAGGGAAAGAGGAGGGGAGAGAGGGGAGGAGGGGGAGGGGAAGGAGGAGGAGGAGGGGGAGGGGGAGGGGGAGGAGGAGGTGTGTGGAGGTTTATTGTAAACTTAAACTAAACCCGACCTGAAGGTATTGCAAAAAGCAAGTATTTCTGTTGTTCCTCACCTCAGTGGCGAACTGACGTTTTTAGACGAGATTGCAGTCAGATTTGGACGAAGCAGAGGCTGGTGGCGTCGGAGACGTGGAAGGCGGAGGGTGCATACCGAGAGGTTACGAGGAAACCGCAAAGGAGCTCGTCGCTAAATTTAACCCTGTGACTGCCGTTGTGGGTTCGACGAACCGGAAAAAACCCGGCCGTTCGTGCCGGCCGCTCCGTGAAATCGTCGAGTCCGATTCACCGAAAACGCCTGAATGTTGATCAGTCAAAGCACCTCAGAGGGAACCCATTCTCGTGCAGGGAACCGACTCCCTCGTTTCGATTTCATCTTCAAACTTTTGTCATCGTTTTTATCTCTCGGCAAATTTGCTGATATGTTTGCCAAAAATTGAAATTCCCCCTTTTACCTCTAATATATATGTATCGGCGAAGAGAGTCCAAGGTTCAATTTTCCCTTCTTCCGCACCATCTTCCAGTTTTTAAACTCGATATTCCTCCGACTCCAAATCTCATTTTTCCACACTTCTCTCAAACGGTGAAAACGAGGGAATTTTTCTTTATTCCACCTGTCCATGCCCTTCCACATCAACGCAGTGTATTTGACCTACATCGGCCCAACGACGGAGCAATATTGGTTTTGGCCAATATTGCCTTTGGCCAGTCTCTCTCTTGCTTCTTAGCTTTTTTTTTTTCAACCACTTTCACGTCCACCCGGCATCACTCCATCGGGGTCAAAACCCCGTTCTTCCCCGTTCTTCCCCGTTCTTCCCTGTTCTTCCCTATTCTTCTCTGTTTAACCCTGTTCCACTCAGTTCTTCACCTTCACCAAATTTACGAGCGTTTTGACGGCGAGGGCATTCCGTATTTGGTTGCTTTGCTCCATCACGATTTGGAGAGCGTCATAGGAATACCAACTATCACGCCTCCTATGGTACAAGTTGTGTTGCACTGCGACTCGATGCCAGCAAAGTAGTGCAGATCGACCTCGCAGATGCTTTCGGTATTTCCATCCAAACTCCGAGAACATGTGCCCGACCGTGCAAATGGGAAGAAGTACCACTCTTTCGATGCATTGTGCGTTCGTGATCCACGGTACCGTGTAATGTACATTTCTGCTCGTCGGCCAGGCAGCATCCACGATGCAGCGTAGCGATGCAGCCGACTCCGAGTTAAACTGGAAACAGGCAACTACGGTATCGTATTGGCTGATGGTGCCTGCGCTGCAGGCTGTAGATGCTTACTCCATAAGCAGCACCACAAAATCGTTCTCAGAGAAACTTGAATGCAACCCATTGTAGCACTCGTTGCGTCATCAAACGCACCTTCGGACAGCGGAAGCGGCGTGTTCACTGCCTCCTGGTTTTTTTTTTTAATTGTATTTACTGAACTATGGGAATGTTTTCCAAGTCTTTCGGATATTGAAGGAGGCCAAAGAGAACCCTTTACCTCGGCATGTCCCGACCATATCTCCTCATCGTGACCCCATTCAGACGGCTGGAAATTCCTGCGGCTCCGACGTCACGCACAGACGAGAACATCATCCGCCTGTCGGAAACCTGGCATTAAAACAAACGTTTATGAATCACCCTGCATTTAGCACGATGATCGGGGTGATCGGGCCAGTCGACACCAAGGTTGAGAACCGCTGCTTCACCTGGCCCTGGATTTTCCCTCTCGTCCGCTACCCCGTCACGCGACTCGAGCCAGCGGAGAGCAACTCCCTTCGTCGTCCAGCCAGCGAAGAACTACTGTCGCTTGTGAGCGCGAAGTCGATCACGAGAGTTGCAGATTTATAACCGTGTTAGTTTCCGCCCGAGTTGGTGATCTACGTGACTTAGTAACATGAACCAGTAACAAGAAACACGAACTAGGCGCTGGGACGAGGGACAGTCATTTCGGAGGATCCGGTCATTCGCACCGCCGAATAGTACGGCAGGCTTCAACTCTTCCATCTGGATGAAGCCTTCGTCGCGGCGTCTGTGACGAAGCGTTCGCGACCCGCAAAGGCGACTGCGGCGACGGCGAAACGGTCCAGATGGATTTCTTCCCCCACAGGGACACAGTCGTCAGTCCGACCGGCTCGCGACTCGTTTCGGGTCGGTTTGAGGTCGGTCGATGTCGGTCTGATGTCGCCGGAGAAGTCGAACATCCGTGGATCGTTCGTAATTCGATCCTGCTTCCTTGAAATTGGGGGTCGTCTCGAGCTGGCTGGCACCTATTAATAAACAACTGATCGGAAACCCTTGTATGTAAGGGGTGTGCAGATGGGTGACCGACTTTCGCCACTGAATGGGGGTTGACAGAGAAAATGTGTTCCTTGATCATGGTTGAACACGCTTTGGAATTGCAAGACCCTGCCCATGCCCAATGTCCGTGGACCGAGGCAGCAAGAATTCGATCTTCGTACGCAGTAAGAAAAAAAAAAAAAGGCGCTTCTGATGGAAGAACAAAGGGTGGTGAGTCAGTGGCGATGAGAAAACGATCCCAAAGCAGTTATCTAGACTGAATAAAGATGGCGCCAGTGCATTCTCGAGTCGGATTGACTGCAGCTGGATCAAACGTCAACATTTTTGCAACGTAAACAAAAAAACCCACAGAGGAAATCAAGGGGCCTGTGTCGCACAGGAATTTGGATTCAGAATTAGTACGAAAGGTCACCTGGGACAGGTCAAAGGTCAACTCCGAAAAAAAAATTTGACGTGGGTTTGCACATCAACGAAAAATTACGAATCGAATGAGCTATCGAGGATAAAAATCGGTTGAGAAACCTGGCAGGAGTTCACCGGACAAAATTCGGTCAAACAGACATCTGCAGGTGGTTTTGTTTATGCAGATTGTGTATGTAGATTGTGTATGTAGATTGTTTATGTAGATTGTTTATGTAGATTGTTTATGTAGATTGTTTTTCGGATGCCAGCAGCCAGGTTGCTTGAAGTCTTTCGGGACATTTCGCTTCGACCCTTGCCTCGAAGTAGCCCGGCGGTAAGAGGAAAACACGGACCGAAGGCGCGAAATTCTGCACGAGCGATAAAACATTCCAAAGTGTCGACGAACTGCCGAAATGCTGGCCTGGCAGCGTGCTCCGCTGGCAGCGTGCTCCGCTGGCACGATGCCAGGATTCGTCGCCTTGAATTCGCCCCTCGTGCCGGGTCGAACGATAAAATCGCTTCCCAAAAATTAATTTAAAATTCTTTGCCCGAGTTTTTTTTTTTTCGTTTCGACCAGCTCCCATTTCCGGAAAGCGATATTTCCCCGGTCGCTTCATCGTCGAAACCAGTTTTAAAATTTTGCACGATTCGTCAGCTTCGATGGTATTAATACTTAGCGAAATTGCCTCCACTAGGTCTTGAATGCAGGCTTTAAAATCGAAAATCACAACAAATTTTAAATTCTGGCAATCATCGGAACGAACCGTTTCACCATTTCACGCTCTTGGACCCTCACGAACCTCAAAAAAGGGGATTGTGAGGTTTGGACCGCTTCCAGCTGGTGCCCGCCGATTCGGCGCTGGAGCCAGCCGTCCGGATTCCCCCGCATTTCGGTGCCAATGCCCCGAATTCAATTTTGGCTCCCCTCCCCGCTCCGGCTGCCGCGCCGGATCGGCAAAATCAGGATCGTATCAACTACGTCTCTCGTAGTTTTTCATCCTGGCACGACGGAGAAGCAACAGAAGCCGAAGATGAAATTACCTGGACTTCAAAACACAGCGCACTCGACTATTGAAATCTAATCGGTGCGAGAGTCTCTGCGCCGTTGAGAAGTCGCACGTCGCGACATCTAGGCGAAACGAGCGAAACCATCGAAGGCAAATGGCAGCAGCGGAAGTGGAACGAATGCGTCCTTGCAGTTAGCCTATGAAGTTGCTCACGCATGCTCACGGTCTCGGCATGAGGCGAATTTATTTTAATTGAAGCCTCAAAAACGTAATTCGATCGTTGAAACGAGTCCGAGTCATCAAATCCGGCACAGCCGAACGGATGAAGCTCGAAGTAAACCGTAAGTCTTTGACGGTGCTCGAGGCGAAACTAGTGATGAAAACTGAGGCCAAGGCTAACGTATGTTACGACCGGAACGAACCTGTTCTGCTGACAGTCGGAGAGAAGCCCTTTTTGCTCTTCGCGCCATGGAAAACCTCAGAAAGGGGAAGATTTACTCGAGGACCTCATGCAATGCAGCCGAATTGAAGGAACTCGCATGCCGAGGGAAAGCGTTTCTCGCCTGTCGTCGTTTGCGTGACGTGGAAAGCGGGATCCTCCGAGTGTCGATCCGCTGTTTTCGACCGAGCAGGCGATTCCTCTAGCGTTGAATTTGCCTGGTTGCGATTGCAAATGACCGGCTGAAGTCCACAGAGCGATTCGATCGGCAGATGCTGAATCTTAGACATTAGCTTTTTCGCTTTCCGAGGGGCCAAGGTTGCATCAATAATCTAGGAGTTTACGTTACGTTACGTTTACGTTACCCAATGCCAGATGTGATGAAAATGTTAGTCCCGTATGATCTCACTCGATCATTATGCCTTCTATACTCCATCGTCCAGATTTGCTTCGAACGTCGACTTCGCTCTCAATACGTTTAGTAAGGATTTGAGCCGTGTAAAAGTGGAAACGCTTGCTCTGTATTGCTGAAGCGAATGCCGGACTGGAAACATTTCGTGCGACTAAAAACAAACGCGAAGAATCGCAACAGAATCGTCACTGTTCGCAGCAAAGACGAGAGAGAAAAAAAGCGAAAATCAAGACGCACCAAAGACGCGAAAAAACAAAGGAGACGAGCTGATGACAGACCGCAAACGTGTGGCGCCGCGAACCAGACGCCACGGCCACGTGCGAGCCAGCGGATCGCGTCTCGCCATTACGCAAAAAAAAGCACCGGGAAGCCTCCCAGATTGTTTACGCTCTCGCCCGCCAGGGGCCACGAGCGATCGTGACGTCACGACCTTTACTACCGAACGAGGAGGCAGCAGGCGAGGCCTGGCTCACACCCGGGAAGGAAAACGCTGGGGCCGGGCGCCGCCTCTCCGTCGCAGCAGAATCCGACTCTCTCGCACTTCGTGTTGGTCGGGACTGCGAACAGAAAATTCATCATTTTCGCGATCGATTCGGACCCGAACGGAACGAGAAAGAGCAGGGACGGGCTCACGGCCGTGGCAGCAGACGAAACCCTCCCCCTCGCATCTCCCCCGGCGCCCGACGTTTTCTCGGAGGCAAGTAGAGTCTTTCGTGCAGATCCCGCCCAGTTGCCAGCAGTCCATCTCGGGCCCCTCCCCCTGTTCTGAAATTATATAATATGATCGATAGGCGCGGTATTACCTTTCTTCAACCCTTTCCCGCTTCAAAATTCAACCTCCTTGTATTCCTGTCTGAGAGCATCAACGGGAACGAAATTCGGCATACTTCCTCTCTCACCACAGAATCGCTCCACCAAATTTAAAGCTCCATCTTTCCGGGGTTGTGGAAAACACTGAATCTCGTTTTTGGAGGATGTGAATTTCATTCCTTTCCCCCCCCCCCCCCCCCCCCCCCCCGGGTAGCCAATCCTAAGGGGTTTTCGGAGGAAAGAGACCAACCTCTCTCTGGTTGGTCTCTCGTAAGACTCGTAGATGACGAAAAGTGGCTTTTTTTGCTGTTTGCGATGCTCCATTTCGCCATTGAAAAAATGAAATTAGCCGTCGTTCAATTAAGCTTGCACCGGTACCGTCCCCCAGTGTTGCCAGATACCGTGCCGAAATTATGCCAGATTCAAGACTGTTTCAATCTTCGTATTGGCATCTGGATCTTCTGTTTTTAATGTATGAGACATTTTTGTGCTGAGTTCATGAGATGAGTTGAGAATGAAGCTGTGGTTAGCAGAGTGATCGATGTGATGGGATATATGGAGATATCTTATCCGGACATCCCTGAATTAACAGGATGGCGCGTATCATGGATTCCATGTTTCTCAAGGGAATTCCCTCCTCAGACCAATTCGAGATGGTTCGAGGAACTCTCGATGGGTCTAACGTTCGCACTGAAATGGTTCATGAAACGCGAATTGGGTCTCCAATCGGTCTAACGTTAAACGTCCTCAACCAGATGTCTCGAAGACCACGATTCACCCTCATAGGCCTTGTATGAGCCGTAAATCCAGAAGTGAGTTTCATTTGAAAAGAAAAGGTATACCTTGGCGTGACCTGAAAGCAGTCTGTTGGTTAGGCATAGGCCTAACGTTAGCCAGTCCCGTAGAGAGGCGGAAGGGGTTTAAAGGAAGGGAAAGCGATTGAAATTTGGTTTTCATATTGCTTCATTATAAGGTAACCGCTAACTGTATCGTTTACTCCAGCGTTGATTCACTTGGTTGGATTTAGCAGCAGAGCGAAATTAGAAACATGAGAAAAGTCGTGCGAGCTTGAGGCTTCAACGAACGAAATTGATTTTTTGGCGTGTAAGCGAGTAGGGAAAAAAAAAAACTGAACAAGGAAGAAGACTATTTCTTTTCTGAATATTTTCTGGAGAAAACAAAGCTGCGAATTTCGAACGAAATCGACGCGCCCGAGCAACGTTCTAACACTCGATCGAACTCGGAATTCAGAACTGTTATTTTCGTTAAAAAGTCCGCTGCCTCCTTAAAAAAAAAAAAAAAACTCACCTTGAGAGGACGAGGCGATGCAGACGAGAACGGCAATCATCACTAGGAAATACTTCATTTTCGGTCTTCGCTTCGAGTCCGTGCCCTTCTATATCCTTCGTCGCCCTGCGACATCCCTTCTTCTCCCCGCGACATCCCTCCGTGCCAAGCGTTATCCTTCGCGCTTCCGCTTCCGCCGCGATAGAGGGTGAGATCAGAGCTGGAAATGATGGAATTGCGTCAGGGAATTTCCCTCGTCGGTTCCACGAAAACACTTCAGAGAAAACTCGGGGAAAACAGAGAAAACTGTTTCTACGCTACGTGCAGGCAAATAGTACGAGGGCAACAGAGATCTGTTCCATCGACTCGGTCTAGCAGTCGGCGCGTGGCTTTTCTTGTGGCCAAGGGAAGCTAAGCTGAGAGTACATATCAGATGTAAAAAAAAATAATGAAATGGTTCGGGTCGGTTTGGTGGTGGTAACCCCTGTGATCGGTGCGGCAAAACAGATCCCACTACATGGAGGAGGGCCGTTCCGAAATTCCTTTAAAATATTTTTCATGATCAACATCATCTCTCAAAAGTCGAATTTTAAAATAATGAAAATAGTCTTGTGAAAGCTACTCTCTTTCATAGAGTCTACAGTCCGCTGCAGCGCAAAGACGATCCCAACTCAGGTATGCAGTACAAGGCTTTTATTCCACAGATTTCCGATTTCCTTCATCTGAAGAATGGGCCTTACGTGAAACAGATGGACAGGAGGCGCGAACGTGGCAATTGCCTCTGTGTAACTCCTATAGGTTAGCGTGGAAGCGTCGGTTGTCCTAGACCCATACCGAGGGAGGAGCAAAGGTTTCTTAGCTGGTCTCTGGCTAAATGGAGGTTTCTAGATTTCCGAGCGGTTCCGTCCGTTGTAATGACAGGAAGCTCTGCGGTCTGCTTCGATCGAAAAACACGATTACTATGGACGTGAAAATGCACCGGAATGAAGGAGCGTTTCGTCGGGGCAATCCCGATCGCGAAGAGATGCGAGAGCCGAAACGGAGACGAAGAGGGACGAGAAGAGATGAAAAGACGAGGGACCAGAGGGCACGAGGGGGGACGAGAATGATTAACTGAGCCCCCTTATCCATGCATATATTACCTATCAGATGTTTAAAGAATAATAATAATACTAATGAAATGATTTCTTTCGAGAGGATTTGCAGATGCTGGCACCCCCTGTGATCGAGCGGGTCTGTTTATACGGAGGAAGGGAGTTCCGAATTTCCTTCAATATATTATTATTTCTAATTAAAATCTTCTCTTGACAGCCAAATTTTAAGAAAATGAAAAAATTGTTGGAAAGCTACTCTCTTTCATGCTGTCTCCAGTCCGCTGCAGCGCGAAGACGATCCCAACTCAGGTATGCAGTTCAAGGCATTTATTCCACAGATTTCCACTCCCTTCGAAGAGCAACGACATCCCTCAACTCTAGGCCGACAAACAGGAGAAGAAGAAGAATGGGGGGGGGAAAGGTGTTTCATACGAGGACGCAGCAAACCTCGCTCTCCTTGCACCCTCGGAGGTTCGCCCTCGGACCCTTGCACTCCTCCTTGCATAATCCGATCTTCTCGCACGGGGTGTCCAGCGGGGCTGCGTCAATGAATTCGACAGTCAGAAAAATACGTCATCCACTCGACTCGACTTAAAAAAAAAAATGCGCGGTTCTCTCTTGACGTGCTTACGTTTTAAAAACGTCTTTCTACTTCCCAATGGTCCTAAGATCATTTTTAAATCGCCGATTGATTCCTTCGTTATTTTAATTTTATTGCCTATTTTCTTAGTCACCATGCACCGGTTAAAAAAGAAAATTAATCGACGCCCGTGAAATCCAATGTTGCGACCTCGAGACGCTCCCTTTTTCGTTTTCTAAATAGGAGTTACACAGACTCGATCCGATTCTAGAAAACGACTAAGGTTTTCTGCATCGAGCATGACGATTAACTAGTTCCAAACAAATGATGTAGAGGGAAAGATGCTGACTTCCATGACAGCAGACGATATCGCCGCCGCCGCCGCACTTGTCCACGTGCTCCTTCATCAGCGCCTCCGGGTCGCAGTTATCCTTCTTCGTGCACATCCCACCCGATCGACCGCACGCCTCCGAAGTCACGATGCTCCCTGTGACGAAAAGCGTGCCGGAAGCGGCTGGAAGTGGAACGGGAATGGGATGGCGAGGAGGAAGCTCACCTGCCGCTGCCGAGGCGACGACGGCTGCCAATACGATCAGGTTCACAGGATTCATCTTCTCTTTCCTCTCTCGGATGATGCGAGTGATCGATACAAAGGGTATTGGTTACACCTGCTTGGTGTAAAATCCCCATCAGCCTTAGACATGCAAGTTGACCTTGATCCTATTTTTTTTATTTTCTTTACTAGTTGCAAACGTCGAGGAGCGAAATATCATCTATGCCACATAATTTGCTTCCACTCCCTCCACATGCTTCGTGAATGAGTCGTTGCTTATCGATATGTCGGGATCAAAGAGTTTTGGAGAATACGGGTCACGATATGACAGCCACATTAGCACTAGAGGCTAATGCACGGCAACGAAAGCCGGATTGCTGCTGGATCGCTCGGAAACTCTCTTCATTGGACTACTCAGCATTTCGAAGAATGAGGAGCGTGCGATCCACGTGCAAGCAGATATGTGATGTACACGTTTACCTTCCTCTTCCTGGAAATGCCCTGGAAATGAAACGAGACCTTTCTCATTTCTGGTCATATTGATGAAGCAAACCACAGGACTGTAAAATCGTCTTTCGACTAAGAGTAATTTCCCTGGAAACGAGAATGCAAAAAGAATCGCGACAGACGGGGAGAGAATCGTCACCGGAGACGAGCTGATGACAGACCGCAAAAGTGTGGCGCCGCGCGAGGCAGAAGATGGGGTCGCGCCATCACCCAAAATAACGAAATTAATCATCCCAGCGATCGTTTTCGCTCTCGCACCGCTAGGTGCCACGTGCGATCGTGACGTCACGACCCGTCCTACCGGACGAGGATGCAGCAGTCGAGTCCGGGAGCGCACCCGGGAAGGCGAAGGCGAGGAACGGCCGTCTTCGTCTCCTCGCAGCAGAATCCGACGCTCTCGCACTTCGTGTTCGTCGGCACTGCAAACAGAAAATGCATCGTTTTCGCGATCGAGTCGGATGCGAACGGAACGAGAAAGCACGGGGGAAAAAATCCGAACATCCGTGGCAGCAGACGGATCCCTCCCCCTCGCATCTCCCCCGGCGTCCGATGTTCCCGCGGCGGCAATATCTCTCTTCCGTGCAGATCCCTCCCACTTCCAGGCAATCCTTTTCGTCTTCCTCTTCGCTCTCTGGCTCCTCCTCCGGTTCTGAGATGGTTTATATACGATATTAAACATCATATACCCGTATAATATGAACGTCATGTTATGGATGCAATCATTCTCTCATTCCGTCATCCGTGCAAAACGACCGTTTTCTCCGACGTTAAGATACGCCAAGAAATCGAAAGAACGCTGTCGAAGAGGAAACGTGAACAATTCGGGTGCGATGACGATTTACCGTGGAAACGTTCGCGGACGGATTCGATTCGACTTCTGCCGAATGTCGTCCGGGGGGACATCAAAGATAGGGAGTGAAACCGACCAGGAAGGCAGCAGACGACGTCGCCGCCGCCGCAGTCCCGCTTCTTCACCACCATCTCTTCGTCGCAGTTCTCCTTTTCCGTGCAGATCCCGCCCGCACTCCTGCACGTTTCCTTGGGGTTTTTCTTTCCTGTGACCAGAATCGCCCAGATGAAAGGCAGGAAGTCGAACGGGAATGGGATGGCGTGGAGGATGCTCACGTGCCGCTCCCGAGGCGACGACGACGGCTGCCAATACGATCAGGGTCACCGGATTCATCTTCTCTTTCCTCTTTTGCACGCGGATGATGCGAGTGATCGATGTAACGGGTTCGAGTTATACCTGCACCGTATAAAGTCCTCGTCAGCCAGAGACGAGACGGTTTACCTCGATCCCAGATATCATTTCCCATCAACTAGTTGTAAGCATTTAATTGAAATTCTTTCCGCGCTCTTTTGGAGCTCACCGCATCGTTAGTGCGAAGAGGTGACATATTTTCGGGAGAACATGCACCACGATCCAACAGCCACACTAGCACGAGAGGCTAATGCGCGGCAACGAGGGCCGGATCGCTGCTGGACCGTGCGTCAATCTTCTCCCCTGGGATTTCTACGAATGATTCGTTTTCCGTCCCGATGGGGCTAAGAGCCAAAGGGGGGATGTAAAGGAGGTGGACGGATCTTCTTGCAACCGCTCTCGCGTTTTTTCCATTCGGCTCCCAGCACGAGGGAAAGAAGTCGCTGGGACGAAACGACGAGGTCTACGATCGGTTTAGGAATCGGTTTAAGAGTCGGAGCGATTCCTAAAAGAAATAGAGAACGTTTTCTATCTCGTATGAGAAAGCGGTAGGCCTGCTGGTTTTCCGTGGGGTCGAATATGCAATCCAGAGGCCATCATCCCCCATTCGTGTAATTATACGTAATGATTCGCGATGAACCCCGAGGAGGCGGGCCGACCCGCACGGCCCCGACTTCCTGCGGGTCATCGTGCGTTTCCCGCGTCGACGAGCGGCTTGCCATCCGTCCCAGCGATTGCCATCATTTTTGCATTTACGCGAGCGTGATGCGCGTATCCTCCAAACGGTGTGAGCAGCACTTCCAAATCAATCATATTCTTCCGGTTTTCAACGAACCACAAAAATACTTTTTGCATGCATTTACTAGTGCACTCCAGTACCGATCCAGTACCTTCACCCTGCGGAGACCGTGCAGCAACACACAGCTGACCTTAGGTGGCATCACATGTGGCCGTTTTCGACCGAATCGAGTCAACCAACAAAACCAAACAGAAGCAAGAGAAAATCCATGAATATAGATGCATGAGTAGAGTGACCCCGTGTCTCTATGTCCCCCCCCCCCCCCCCCCCTTCCTCTCCCCCCACCTCACTCACTTTCGCGTCTCAGCCACGCATGCAACCGCGTAACGAACGCTCGTATCCTCGTTATGTGACGGATTCGACGCGGAGAAATGCATTCGCTCGATCGAAAAACCTTCATCTGAAGAATGTGCATTACGTGAAGGAGATGGACAGGAGGAGCAAACGTGGCAATTGCCTCCGTGTGACGCTACTGCCACGTGACAGATAAAAGAAAACTATTTTTCGAATCTCCTAGAAGTTCTATGAAAGAAGATAAGCCACTTATCTCTAGCTGGAAATCACAGCGACTCTTCTCCCCTTTGGGCAACTGCAGAGCGATTACTCAGAGTCTCTGCGACCCTGCTCGTGCAGGGCAGGGGAACGGGAGATCGCCGAGAGCGGCGGTGGGGGACGTCGAGGGGACGTCGAGGGGACGTCGAGGGGACGTCGAGGGGACGTCGAGGGGACGTCGAGGGGTCGACGACGGGTCGACCCCCTGCGTCTCCCCCTATCCTAGGGGTTGCCTTGGAAGCGTCGGTTATCCTGGTCACAGACCGAGGAAAGAGCAAAGGTCTAGGAGCAAATCTTTGGTCAATTGGAGATCTCTCAATTTCCGAGCGCTTCTGTACGGTAAAATGAAACGAAGCTTTGTGGAAGAAAAACGAAAAAAACACGATTACTATCGACGAGAAAATGCACAGGATTCAACGAGAGGGGACGAGAGGGGACGAGAGGAGACGAGAGGGGACGAGAGGGGACGAGAGGAGACGAGGGGGGACGAGAGGGGACGAGAGGAGACGAGAGGGGACGAGAGGGGACGAGAGTGAGGCGCATTCCCCCGAGATAACGGGGAAGGGCCTGGCTTATCGGGATGGGGACGGAGGTCACCCCGAGTGTCGTCCCGGTCGTTACGGTGTCGTGTTGCGAGGGAGGAGGTCGGGAAGGAAGGTTGGACTCACCTGGTCGGGGGTCGGCGGTGGACGGTGTCGGGCCGAGGCGAGGCGGGGGTTTTGTTCCGTCGGATGCGGAAGGGGAACAGGGGAACCCGCATGGGGTCGGGCGGAAGGGGTTCGGGACGACGAAGGTCGTCGTGGCTGCCGGTGGGCAATATCCGCGGTGGGGGTCGGTGCGGGTGTGGAGGGGAGGGGAAACCGAGGGCGTCGGGTGGTGTTCGGATGCGAGATCGCGGAAGACGCGGGACCGTTCCGACGGCTCGTCGCGGTTCGTCGAGTGCGGCAAAATCGGGCTCGAAAGTCGTCTCGGCTTGTCGATTTCCTTCGTTTCCCCACGTTTTTTCGAGCTCGGCGGACGTGTCAGGCCTGACGCCAGCGTTCGAGTCGATCCGACGACTTTCTACAGGGCACCCCACCCCATCGCCTTCGGAATCTCGGTCGACCCGATTCCTTCCCGGACCGGATTCGAACGGATCGAGCGGGAAAATAGGAGTTTGCGAGCGGTACCGATCGTTAAGATCCCCCTCACTCGCGACAAATCAGTGCTGTGTCGCGTGTTATCGTCTGCCAAAAAAAGTGACAGCCATACAGACACGCAGACATAACAGGATTGCAGACAGCGGCGTATTTTACGAGGGGGGCAGCAAGAGGGGCGACTGCCCCCTCCCCCCCCCATCGTTTGCCCTTAACTAAAGGTAATTTGATAAAGAGCCCTCTAAGGCAGGGGTTCTTAACCTTTCTGCACCTACGGACCCGCCAGATCCTCAAGAGAAACTTTGGAACCCCTGGATTTTGTGATTATAAATCATGTTTTTCGGGAGCTACCTTCAATTACATATTAAATTCTCCATGGACCCTCCACGGACCCCCTGGACCTACCCCATGGACCCCAGGTTAAGCACCCCTGCTCTAAACTAAGTTTTCTACTGAGAACCCTGGTGTCGTTGCTCGCCGGCTCCAAGCCTCTTCTTTTAAAGGCAGATTTGAAAAGATATCCGATTTTCCCGCCATTGATGCGATTCAATCATGCAAATTTTCTCATCCGGTTGGTTCCAGACCGCCTTCTTCTCTTTCCTCTCTTCCTGGCATCATTTTACTCTATTATTATTTGATTATTTTCTCAATCATTCGATTTATGTTTTTTTCTGTCGACTTTTTTCATATTTTTTACTTGTTTGGCTCGGTTCGCCGACTCTTAATTGATACAAGAAACCGGGTTCGCATACGATTTCCCTTCTCCGTGCCGAATATGGCCCACGAAACACGTGCTAATAAATTACAATAAACGACAACAGAACGAATATCAATTTCAGTCGTGCTCCCCTTCCACACGATCGAAAATCGACCCAGCATCTCAGGGAAAGTGAAAGTGCCAAAGTTGCCATAACCGGCATGGAAAGAACACGGCCAAGGAGCATCCTCCTCGATGTTCAAATCAACGAATCGAAAAGAGGAAATCCCATGCAAACAAATCAGCTTTGCAAAGGAAGATGCCCCCCCCCCCCCTCTCCCCCCCTCATCCCCCTCCCCCCATCCCCTTCGATTCGTGAGCCAAAAGACACGGGTGACTCGGTGTGGAAGGCGGCGGAAGGGTCTCGGTGTTCGACGGGACCCTTTTACACTGCCTCCAGCCTTTCTCTCACCCTTTCCCTTCGGCGCGCTCGTTAAGAGGTGCAGTCGCCATTCTCCTACAGGCGTGCGTGATCGCGTCGAAGGAAGCCGATCGGGACGTCATCTTCGGAGGGGCTGCGCCTGGCGGTCGCGGACGGTCGAGCGTGCGTGTGGCGTAGGTGCATCCGACGTGCAGCGTGCGTGCATCAGACGTGTCGTCCAGGCGACAGCATGTTTGGGTCGTCGGTTTACCATGCGAAAGGTTGTTACGCACCTTTTGGAAGCCGGTTACTTTACCACCGTCGATGGAAACCGGGAGCGACGACCTACCAGAGCTTCTCCCACGTCGTCGGGTTTTTGCCTCTTGCTTAGAAATAAGAAAAAAGAAATTCCGAGTGCGACCCCGATTGGCTTTCACTTTTAACCTCTTCCGGGCCAGTGGGTCCATATGGACCTATTAATTTTATTAGTGCGCGGTCGCTTTCGTTTCGTCCGTTGTCCACGCTCGGACCCGTGTGGTTTGCCATGGACGGTTTGGCAGCACTCACAATTTACGTTACGATTGGGAAAAACGGGCGAAATGAAAGCGGCCACGCACTAATAAAAATAATGGGTCCTTACGTACCCACCAAGCCGGAAAAGATGCCCCGAAAACAAGCGAGAGATGCAATCAGCTGCGGTTGTTGTATTTACCCATGCAATGCGTGGGTTCCCCCCACGGAAAAAAAAAATTCCCATTCGCAAGGAAAGTGATAAAAGACACGGGAGCAGACGACCAACGAGACGTAATCGCAGGGAAAGCGTGGCCCTCGCCCAAGGACGTCGCCGTCCTTTCCACTGCCCTTTCGGATCTCCACATGTTTTCCGCGCGTGCGATATCGTGTCAGCAGATGGGGCCACATTTTTAAAGTTTAGCTTTTCGTAGGGAACTCGTTCGCGGGAAACTAGTCTCGGCAGAGAGATTCCCCTTTTACCGCGCTCGCCACGGTTAGGCCTATGTCCCTTAGACGAACTACAATTATCGTAGGCCTACCTTTGGCTACGTGAGGCATTTGCCCGAAGAATGTGTAAAACGTGTAAATGATGTTCTCGACCGTTTGGGAAGACTTGCAGGTAGGACCTCGTGAGTTAAGGCCAAACCAACGTTTGAAGTCGCCAGGAGAAAGCACAGAGGATGTCGCATACTCTGAGAGACAAGGCTTCAAACCAACTGGAGGAACACCGGCAGTCGATGCAGGCCAAGGTAAGAGGGATGATGTAACTGTTTCCTTTCTTTTATTCCATTTCAGGGCTCAGGCATTTGTCAAGCATCGATGCCAACAATACAATTCACTCACTTTCCTCATTTGCCCTCGTAGAATCCAGAAGTTCTGACGACCGGACACGGGGCACCGGTCGGTGACAAGTTGAACGCTCTCACCCTTGGACCACGAGGACCTCAGCTCCTTCAAGATGTCGTGTACGTGGATGAAATGGCACATTTTGACCGGGAGAGGATTCCCGAAAGAGTTGTTCATGCCAAGGGAGCTGGTGAGTGTTATTTCACTAATAAACTAGAACAAATGAAGCACATAGACATATCAGGTTCATTTGTCACTTCTACTAATCATCTCTTGCATACAAGATGGTTGGGCTTTGTCTCACGGATGGAGATATTCTCCATTCATGGAAATATGTGAAACTGTTATTCATGTTGCACCAAGATGTGTAGATCTAGTAGACAGGGTCTAATTCTGAACTGAATGGAAATAATGTGGGTCATGTTAAACTTTTATTAATGCCATGAAAATATGACACCCTGGAAGTTGAATATTTAAATTCCTCTTTCAGGGGCATTTGGATATTTTGAGGTGACCCATGATATCACCAAGTACTGCAAGGCTGACCTATTCTCCAGAGTTGGAAAGCAGACACCTGTATTAGTTCGCTTCTCCACTGTTGGTGGAGAAAGTGGTTCTGCAGACACTGTCAGGTGCCACATTTTTTTAAAAGTGTATTCACATTTCTTCCATCATGAGTTGCTCCAGCAGCATAAAGGTTTTTTCTTCATTAGGGATCCAAGAGGCTTTGCAGTAAAGTTCTACACTGAAGAAGGAAATTGGGATCTTGTGGGGAACAATACTCCCATCTTCTTCATCCGGGATCCCCTTCTCTTCCCATCTTTCATCCACACTCAGAAGAGGAACCCTGTGACCCATTTGAAGGTATGCATGATTGGGCCCTATATTTAAATATAGTGTGTCTGAGGAAGTAGTCAATATGGAAGGACCTCAAGGTTTTTATCTTTCAAATTTTACCAGGATCCAGACATGTTTTGGGACTTCATCACCCTCCGTCCAGAAACCACACATCAAGTGTCTTTCCTCTTCTCAGACCGGGGTATCCCAGATGGACATCGTCACATGAACGGATATGGCTCCCACACCTTCAAGCTGGTGAACAAAGAGGGGAAAGCAGTCTACTGCAAATTCCACTATAAGGTATACATGTGTATGAGGAAATGAGTTGATGCCATATAAAAAGAACTATCTCTGGAGGCAACAGATGGTATTCATGCCATTTCTCTTTCTGATCTCTATTAGACTGATCAGAAGATCAAAAATCTTCCAGTGGAAAAGGCAGCTGAGCTAGCTAGCTCAGATCCAGACTATTATATCAGGGACCTGTACAATGCAATTGCAAACCGTAACTTTCCATCTTGGACCTTGTACATCCAAGTCATGACATTCGAGCAGGCTGAAAACTGGAAGTTCAACCCCTTCGACCTCACAAAGGTCAGTGCTCTCATGTTTTTTCTGCTATGTCATTCTTGAAGGCATTTCTTTAGTCACATTTCCATTGTCTTTCCAAAAAGTGAGCATTCATCATCAACCTATCCTTCTAGATTTCCTTAAATTGTGCAGCTTATACCAGTATGGTTGAATGTACATCTAACTGGGATGACATTTTGTGTTCTTCCTTATCACACAGTGTTGATTGTCTTATCTGTAGTACTCCATAAATCTGTTATGTAAGAAGCCTCTTTGTGGAGAAATGTAATCCAGGAAATATTACTGATTTAATTCCCCTATTGCCCCTTGCTCTCTCTCTGTCTATGCCCTAGCATCACAAAATCCTGCCATGAATGCCACTTTCTTTTTGGGAGATATAGGGAAAATATTTCCCCTTGTTTTAGAATCTCCCCATATCACTTGCAATCCCACAGTCCAATGAGTTATACTCTTGTAACAATGCATATTATGTTGATATTGACAGGTATTTGCTGAGGTCAATTTCGTATACTTCCTTCTCTGATCGTAGATATTGACAAATGATAACAGTCACAATTCATCTGAATTTTGGAAGCAAGAAGATTTGGGCTTTTTATTCTTTGATCAAATTTTTAAGTTAAGTTGTTTTTAGTCAATTGTATCTATGGAGATCTTTTGGCATCATAAGTTAAATTTCGGGTGAAATACTGGTTTATCAGTAAGCTGAGAAATCTTTCATTTGCATCCCATGTGCAATTGCATTCACTGGTATGCATTATGCTTCTCTTTGTCAAATCTGGGAGTTCATGTTTTCTATTTGGTCTGATGAAGGATAGCATATTTATTTCACACTATGCACAATGAAAGTATGGGAAAGAAGCCAAACGACATTTAATCTGTATATGTATGTTCTCATGAGTTGTTTTCATGACACACTGTATTTTGAAAATATTCCTAACAGATTTTTTACATTTCTTCTAATTTTGGTCTTCCCGAAGCAAGGCAATGAGCAAATATTAAAAAGAAATTGGGTATTGGAAATGGACAGGATATCATGTGTATTTCAAGTGTTCAGTCTTTAGATTAATAGGTATACATGATCTGATGAAGTGCAGTTTTTTATGTCTCTCCCTTGTCAAAATCTTATCTTATCTCGACAAGGAAGGAATACAAACTGGTTTTTTTGCATAGGAAAGAGTGTATGCAAATATGCAGTTTTGGGGGAAAAATCGTGTATTTATTTGATGTTTATATGACCGTAAATACTGGCTATGATATTAAACAACATCAAGCTTGATACCATGAGCCATCACCGAAGGGCAACTCCAACAATCCTCTCAGTGATACGTTGCTTCAGTTCATTGTGCATGAATTTTCAGCATATACCTGGTCTTTAAATGAGACCTTGCAGCCAAATTTGAGGAGCCAGGTTCAGCGACCTGGGAGGCTGCTCAATAGGCCTGACCCGGCCTTTCCACGTGTCTTCAATGCAAAACTTCACTTCGGAAAGATTTCCTTCACAAATTGAGAAGAAATTAAGGATGGCAACATTTTCCTCCAATGAAGGCCATCAGTGTTATCAGAAAACCATTTGGAGCAGCAAAAATTAACAGAAATGTTGCTTTTATTTTGTGCAGGCTCATCCCATTTCTCATTAGTATTTCATGCAAATTTCCATGGCTTTATGTCAGTTAATGCATGCTCTTCATATGTAAGAAACCGTTTGCAAATTAATGCCTTCCTTGCTGAGTTATAGGTATTCAAAGTCATCCAGTAACGTTTTACTCACCCAGTATATTAATAATTGGCAATCAAATTTTGCAATGCTGTGTAAAGTTACTCTGAAGAATGATCTATGATCTAAAGGTCATATGTAGCTAATCTTCCATACAGGTGCATTTTTAAGCTTTAAACCAAGTGGGTTCACTCCAATACCATGTTTTGAATTCTTTGTCCAGGTGTGGCCCCATAAAGAATTCCCATTGATCCCAGTGGGACGCATTGTCCTCAATCGCAACCCAACCAGCTATTTCACAGATGTTGAACAAGCTGCCTTTGCCCCCTCCGATATGGTGCCTGGCATTGAGCCTTCTCCTGACAAGATGCTTCAGGTGAGTGTTATCTTTCTAACAGACTCTTTCTTCGATGACATACCAAGCCAGTATAGATTGTTGTTGACCCAATTGTGAAGTGCTCCCAAGGAATTATGTTGAAAGGGGTTTTGTCAATAGGGTCGACTGTTCAGCTATCCGGACACACATCGGCACAGATTGGGAGCAAATTACCTCCAGCTTCCTGTCAACTGCCCATATAAGACGAAAGTGAGCAACTATCAGCGTGATGGGCCCATGTCAATTGACAATCAGCCAGGGGCACCCAATTACTATCCTAATAGCTTCTCTGGACCCCGAGATGTGCCTCAGCACAGGGAACATTCCTTCCAGGTTTCAGCTGATGTTGCAAGGTTGGCTTGAATTTGTCTCTGTTGATTATTGACTGACAAGAGTAGGAAAGTGCATGGTCATCATTTTTCTGCAGGTACAACTCTTCTGATGATGACAACTTCACTCAGCCAGGAATTTTCTACCGAGAGGTCCTGAATGCAGAGGAAAGAAAACGATTGGTTGAGAATATTGCTGCTCATATCAAGGATGCTCAGTACTTCATTCAGGTTAGAACAGAGAACCTTGCCATCTAATATATATAGACAATTGTGACTGAGTGACTGGCTGACGCTAATTCTAACCGTGTTCTAGAGAAGTTAGAAATCTGAAATTTGGTACATAGGTACCTATTGGGATGCAGAGTCACAGAAAGCTGAAACTTGAAATGGATGTGCTTACTGAGACACTGAGTTCAGGAAAAATGTCAAGTTTCAGATGCATGCCCTGGGGCATATTTTTGGGGGGTGACTTTTCAAGTAATTCTTTTTTTGTCTTAGCGAATTGGACAGAGATAGAAAGGTAAAACTTGGCACACCAATAACTGATGTGATGTTGAGTTCAGAAAAAATTCAACTTTTGTGGTGCATACCCTCAGGGGAGAGCTTTTGGCTCCATTAGGTTTTCAAAAGATATTTTTGCACCAGTGAAAAGGGCAAATAGATAAGGCTGAAACTTGGTAGGCACATAGTTCTCCAAGTACTGATTTCAGTAAAAAAATATTAATTTTTAAGTAAAAGTTCTATTGCTGAGTGTAAATCCTTCTTTTAAAATGTGTCCCCTCAGGGTAGATTTTTAAGAGATTTGAAGTTAGGCACACAAGAAATAATTGGAGTAATTATTTGGATAAGAATATCAGTTCATCCCCTCATGACACTGACTTTGACAGCCACATACTTTTCATACACTTTTGCCTCTTCAAAAATGAATTGATGAATCACTATCCTTGACAATGGAGCACCGAAGATGCGACCTTCTCAACACAAACTTGCTAGTACTGTAATATGAACTGTAAAATATTTCCTACCCAGGAAATCTCTGATATCTTTTCTTGCTGAAGTAAATATGCACTGTGTGTTCCCCATTACTTCCTTGAATGCTTGTTATCCCTTCCCATGATGGTAACAAAGTTGCATAAAATTGGAAAGCTTGAATAAAACAGCTTTCTGATGATATGCAGTTTGCTACTATCACAGCATGGGATAATGAGCCAGCAAAGGAAAGGGTGGGATTAGGTGAGCTCACAAGAGGCACAGGGACTTGAAAGTTTTTTAGATTTGGAAAGGAACGCCATCCTTTTGACCTTAATTCATTGCATTTTCATTCACAATTTCTCTTTTGCCATGCTTTGACAGGAACGTGCTATTGCAAACTTCAGCAAGGCAGATCCTGATTATGGACGTGGTATAAAGGAAGCCCTGGGAAAATATCGTGGAGCCCCCAAAGCTACATCCCATATTTAGGCTTGGTCTATTTGCTTTCCATAGTGTCCTTGTTCATGCCGTACTCTTGATTGGAATACTGATTAAGTCAGGAGATTGGGGTGGGAGCCAAAGTAATGACTGCCTTTTCTCTTGTCACTGTTTCTTCAGGTTTCCCACAGACCTGTAAAATCTTGAAATAGCAGGAAAGCAAAATTGTCAAAGGGTTTGGCAAAGGTCAGGGAAGTCACCAGAATTCCCTTTGGGAGATTTGCAAAAGTATGCAGTTAGCAATCATGATCATGATCGATGAAATCATGGTTTGAACCAGATTTCATGGTGTCTGGTTGTCTGTGCAATAGAATTATGATTCAAAAAGAAGCAGTAAGAGAAGAATGTAGTTTATAGCTATTCTAACCCTTTTTAACCCTTTTAGTGCCTTATGGCCGATTTTTCTGCCATGGCTTTTCATTAGGTTTCTTTCATCACATAGTTGAAGTTCTTATTGTTAGAAGATACAAAAAATAGGGCTACAGCATTTTTGGAAGTGGTAGATGTGGCTGAAAAATCGGCCATGTAGCACCCAAAGTGTTAACCATCATAGAAAATATTTCCTCTGAAATGAACAAGCAGGTATCCAGCCACATTTTATCATTGATCTTTCCCAGTGTGCACCCATTTAACAATCACTTGTCAATTTCAGAGTGCCTTTTATCATTAAGAGTGCATCTGTATCATGTAGTTAGATGCCTCTGCATATGCAGCTGATCCATTAGCTAACAGCTAGTTTCTTGGGGCTAGTCTGATACTATTGCTTTTGTATATATTGGGAAAGAAATTTCCTGCAGATATTAAGAGCAAGTGGACTGGGAGTTGATCACAGAAATCAATACAGGCCAGCAAGTTTTGGAAAAAATTGTATTGCCTTCTGAAAACGAAGATGTTGAAGTGTTACATAGCTAATAGCATGGATAGTCTCCCTGAACGTTTGTAGAATCGTTATTGTGATGTTATCTAGTTAAGTTTTTTATGTTTGAGATTTCTGCAGCTTCATGGTCAAAGGAATGAAAAATCTTTTTTTTATATTAATGGCAGAACCAAACCAGAACTGTACTTCATCATCAGCATCATTGTGAAATCCTTCTCTCTATTCTGGGAACACATATGCAATACTAGTATCTCTCAAATGTATTGTGTGAGGACAATATTTTCAATGGGTACTTTGTTTCTGGGTATGATGTTCTTATCTATGAAATGCGAATTTGTGAGTCATTCCCATTCCTTCACGTGCTTTCAATAAACATGTTTTGTCTGATGGCTCATTATACCTAGTGACTGGTGATATCTACTCAAATAAAAATTGTTGATCCTTCCACAGGAATCATGTATTCATGTTCGAATATTGAGAGAGTGCAATATACGAGGTGTGGCTATTAAGTTTCCAGACTTTATTTTTTTATTATTTATTTTTAAACTTACAGATTAATCACATTATCGCCTTCAAAGTACCCCCCTCCAGAACTTATACACTTATCCCAACGGTGCTGCAATTGCTGGAAACAGCGGTGGAAGTCTTCTTTCGGGATGTCTTTCAGAGCCTGCATCGCATTTGTTTGAATGTCTTCATTGCTTTGAAATCGGTGGCCTTTGAAAAAATTTTTGAGTTTGGGAAACAGTCAAAAGTCATTGAGACCTAAATCGGGCGAATACGGCGGGTGATCCATTTCAGTGATCCGTTTGGCGGCCAAAAACTCTCGGACGGACAGGACTGTGTGATCCGGCGCGTTATCGTGATGCAGGATCCACGAGTTCTTCCTCAGATCGCCCCTTTCCTCCTCACAACCTCATGCAACCTCTTTAAAACGTTCTTGTACAACATCTAGTCGACAGTTTGTCATTCTGGCACGAATTCTGAGTGGACGATTCTGTTGACATGAAAAAAACAAATCAGCATCGTCTTGATTTTCGACTTCGACATTCGGGCTTTTTTCTGTCTCGGTGGATTTGCGGTTCTCCATTCAAGGGATTGACGTTTCGTTTCCGGATAATGTTGATAACACCATCTCCGGTGATGATTCTTTCCAAAATATTTCCTTCTCCAGCTCTCTCTCCGTTTGGATCTCTGAGAGTTCGAAACAAACGTCCAATCGCCTTTGTTTTTGTTCAGCTGTCAGCAACCGAGGCACCATTTTCGCTGTCACCTTTCTCATGATCAAATCATCCTTCAAAATCCTTCGAACAGTTTCTTTATCTAAATTCAACTCTTCAGCTATCATTCTAATTGTCAACCGTCTACCTGAACGCACCAAATCCGTAACTTTTGAGACATTTTCAGGTGTTCCTTTGGTGATAGGCGATCCACAACGCTGGTCGTCATTGACGTCATCTCTTCCCTCTTTAAACCTTTAATGCCACAAAAAAATCGCGCCCTTGACATGGTATGATCCCCATGAATTTTTCTTAACATTTAGAGCGTTTCAGTTGAGGATTTCCCCAGTTTAACACAAAATTTGACGTTAGTTCTCTGCTCGAGATTACGATCCATTTCAAATCCGCCAGCGCACACTAATACGGTCTACCTTAACGGGCCGCAGCTCGCAGCGCACTGGTCAGACCACACTGAAATTTGACAAGTTATTAACTAAGGCTCCCCTCCATGTTACTGTCATAGCCCCACTCCCCTCCTCTCTCTCAAAGTTCAGCAATAGAACCAGTCTCGAAACATAATAGCCACACCTCGTATTTCATGTGGATGTGAAAGAGTTTCCATCACACAGTGGGAGGGTATCATTCTCTTTGTCATGAAGTTACGAGTAAAATCAAGTCACAAGAGTGAAATCCAAGCAGATGGATCTTATTTGGAGTTGCCGTAGAAGCGTAGAAGAAGGAAGTGACAAGATGACATGAGATGGTTTCCTAATTTCATAGAGAAAGTCAATCGGAGATATTGGCCATGCTGTTAAAGATATAGTAAGCCTGCCTCGGAAATTTGTTTTCGTGATCGAAAAAGATGCTGGTTTTTTACCTGCTGATGAACGGGAGCATCCCGAATCAATTGTAATATGGAGGATTAATAAACATCTCTTAGGTGTAGATTCAGAAGCGAATGGCCGATCGATTAGCAGTCCCTCAAGTATAATATAATTGCAACCACAATTTTTTTAAATATGGTTCATGTGGAGAACATATGCATGTGTTCGATTTGTATGCCGATTGAGCACATCACGTTCTGATTGGTCAACATTTTCTTGGAGTAGGACTGAGGTTATGATTATGAGCTTATATTATTAGATTATATGAACTTATGATTCATGTTAGTGGCTTTCCTACTCACGCTTGTAATAGCTATGTTATGCCGGGGGGCACATTAATCTTCGTGAATGGTTAAATGTAGGCCTACTCAAAAATCGTTGACGCTTTCCCAAGAATGTTTGACGATTGGGAAAGGATATGATACCGTCTCTTGCCAGCAGCTGCCTTTCTTGGAATTCGCTCTGTGGAAGTGGCAAGAAAACTTGGGAGAGTTTCCTAATTACATTCTAATTTGAGCGTGGTTTTGCAGTGCACTGCTCGTCGTGAGGAGAAATAAACATACTGTTCGAAACAAAATATGCACATATTGCCTTGATAGCTGAGAAAAATGTGCGAGGTGCAGCGGCTCGTCCTGCCTGTCCTTACACTCCTCCCCCGGCGGCGTGAAATTCACGCCCGTGCTCGGCGCTGAGGTGGAGGGCCGAGTACCCCGCGTCGTCCAGGGCGTCCACGGGTGCCCCGCGGACCAGAAGCAGATGCGCCGCCTCGGGATATCCCTGCCAGCAGGCGTAGTGGAGGGGTCGGAGGCCGAGGGCGACCGGCGAGGTCACCTTGGCTCCTGAGGCGAGGAGCAGGCGGAGTTCGTCCAGGGCGGGAGGGGTCTTAGTCATGAGAGGTCGATGGCGAGATGAAGTGAAAGTTGTAACAATTTGGGGTAAAGGGATCTTTATTGCATTTGCACTCTAAATCATGGAAGTGGCAAGAAAACATGGGATGGTTTCCTACATTCTCATTTGAGCGTGGTTTTACAGTGCAATACTCGTCGTGAGGGGAGACAAACATACTGTTCGGGACAAAATATGCACCGATTACCTACTTTTGATAACTGAGAAAATTGTGAAAGCATGACATCACAGCCAATGGGCTGGGAATGAGATTCATGATACTAGGAAAAAAATCACACGTGCAAGGAGAGATAGTAGCTAGAAACTCCCTCATCGAGAGGATAGAGAAAACGACAAATGAGTTTTCCAATTCGTGACTCAAACTTTGTTGGGCCGTGAAATCAAAGAACAGCATTCGGTGCTGAAAAATAGAATCCGAGTTTGAAATATTCAAACGACAAATCGAAAAACAGGCAAAATAATTCCTTTACAAGGAAAGAAATCATAAAGCGATTTGTTTACAAAATTGTACAAATTTCGATCATCAGGAAAACGATGAAAAAAAAGAAGATAGAAAAAAAAAATCCTCTTGGGATATTCGACAATCACATCGTCAAGACGTATGGTGTATCCATTGAGCAAAACCGGCTCCGACTCTAAGGCATGCAAAAAATGCTTAAACTCGAATCACATGGCGCCCTAGAGGCACGTACAGGCCCCCCCTCCGGGACCCCAAATTCCCCGACGACAAAACACGGCGCGGGGACATCAAATTCCCTCATGGAAGCCCCACGGATTTCGGAAAGAAACAAGACCAAGGGACTCCGACCCGTCAGCTGATCTGAAACGAGACGTATCTCTTGATGATGGGCGGAAGCGGAAGCTTCTCCAGCACCTCCGGGAGCCTCCCCCCTCCCCTCCTCATGCACTGCGCCCGCACCGCCATCCTCGCCAGATGCTGCAGCGTCTTCGGCCTCTGCGCCGCCCACAGCAGCGAGCTCCTCTGCTCCGCGCTCAGTCCCGTCGCTCGCTGGATCCCCCACGGGTCGAAGATCTCCGAGGCCCCGATCAGGAACTCCAGGACTCCCGGGTACGGCTCCAGCGAGGGCAGCACGTTCAGCAGCCCCAGCGGGTCTCGGTATTCGCTTCTCATCACCACCTTTTTTTTTTATTTAAAGCGGATCAGAATGACACATTTCGTCTCCCGATCGAAATCGTCAAAGGATGAAATCACGACTGACTCGACCATGAGCTCGTGAAAGAAAAAATTCCATCAGGCGTGAAATGAGGCAACCACACGGTAGTAAATCTGCCGGTACGAATGCGTAGGAGCATTATACATTTTCTCACCTCCGGCTGAAAACATGACCCACCCACATGTTTGGATGCACCTGGAGAAATACCATCAGGCACACCGTGCGAATCCCTTCCACTCACGGAACGTCATGCGACTATCCGGTGATAATACCCTGTCGACATGAGAAGATCTTATGTTCCTCCATGCGAGACTTTCATTTCTTTCTTTCTTTCTTATTTTATCATTTATTTATTTATTTATCAGGCCGCAAGGAATCCCAGGACGCGAACATCACGTACCTCCGAACCACGCCTGTTTTAAAGCCATTTTCTCCTTCCCACCCCTTTCGACCCCGATACCGAAACCGACCTTGGCGCCGTACTCGAGCAGCAGCCTCACGACCCCCATCTCCGGATTGTGATTGGAGGCGAGATACTCCGCGAGCGCCCCCCGGTGCGGCACTCCGTCCTCCGATCGGACGATGGCGTTCGGGTCCGCCCCGGAGCCCAGCAGCAGCCGAAGCATCTCCATGCGGTTGCTGATCTCGTCCGCGCAGGCCACTTGCAGGGCGGTGCCGATCACCGGTGATGCCGCCTTCACGTCGGCTCCTGTCGAGGAGGGAGGGTTCGCATGTGGAAGGAATTCAAATCGATAATGAGGAAGTCGCCGGTCACGCGTCTCGCCTGCTTCGATGAGCTGACGGACGATGATGGGCTCCCCCTTGAGGATGGCCAGGTGGAGCGGCGTCGGCTTGAGGTAATCCGGCGGGAAGTTCACCCTCGCTCCCTGCTTCAGTACCAGATTCACGATCTTGGGGTTCCCGGAAAGGACCGCGTAGTGGAGGACGGATCGGTTGTCGTGCCGCTCCCACGCCTGGGCGTTCACGTCGGCGCCGTGGTGGATGAGCAGGAGGGCGGCGTCGAAGCCGTGCGGCAGGCGGCACGCTTTCATCAGGGGCGTGTTCCCGTCTCGGTCTCTCGCGTCCGGCACGGCCCCGAACGCGAGGAGCAGCTCGAGGAACGGGATGCTCAACGGGGAGACGAGGTTGATGTCGGAGCCGAGGAAGTAACGCGTGTTCGGATGCGCCCCCGCCTCGAGCAACAGCCTCGCCGCCTCGTAGTGATTGTTCCGTATGGCGAGCCGCAGCGGCTCGTCCGGCCTGTCCTTGCACTCCTCCCCCGGCGGCGTGAAATTCACGCACGCCCCGTGCTCGAGCAGCAGACGGAGCAGATCCAACCGCCCGTGCTCGGCGCTGAGGTGGAGGGCCGAGTACCCCGCGTCGTCCAGGGCGTCCACGGGTGCCCCGCGGACCAGAAGCAGATGCGCCGCCTCGGGATATCCCTGCCAGCAGGCGTAGTGGAGGGAGGGGGGGGGGGGGGGGGGGGGGGGGGGGGGGGGGCGACGAGCCACGTGAGATGGGGAAACTGTGACGGGCGAGCGGAGGAAGGCGAGCGGATGGATCGAGGAATCAATGGGATCGCCTGCAGTCGTCTGCGAACACCTTGGGTGTGTCTCCGTGTGTCTTCCAGTCTAAGTGGTCATACATCATCTTTGAGGGCTACGTGCAGGCCGGAATTAGACGTCCAACAAGCCTCCCCCGGACGAACTTCTCTCTCGCTCTCTCTCTCCGTCTCTCGCTCTCTCTCTCTCTCTTCCTCGCTCTCTCTCTCTCTTCCTCTCTCTCTCTCTCTCTCATTCGCTTTATCTCTGTCGTTTGAATTTGGTTGAGTGATGGGGGATGCTTTGGTCGAACGGAGTTCCAGCGGTGTGGGGCACCGACTCGCTCACTGCGAGTCTCTCTCCGTCACTTAATTAGTGCCATGAACCTCTGTTACCAAGGCCTAAAGGGAAGGGAGCTAGTCGCAACCACATCGGACCTACTCTCTGAAAGAGATTGTTCCCTTGCAACGACTCGGCAAAGGGTTCGAGCAAGCGAAAAAACCCGTTCCCCCATTCAACTACAAAGAAATCATGAAAAGCGGGAAACGTGGAAGGCGGAAAATATGGAAGGCGGGACACCTGGTAGTCCTTGTCGTGCTCCCTCCTTTTTTTCTTTTCTTTTAGGAAATGACGCGGAACGGGAGTTGCGACGTTCGTCCACGTGTTTTCACTCGCGACGTTTCAGACGATCCGTCCGAAAAAATTTTCTAAAATTTGCTTCAAGCATTCCTCCTAGAATCTGGAATGCCCCCGTGAAAGTCGCCCCTTCTCGCCTGACCCCTTCTCAGACCAACATCTCGGAACCTTACGACCGAATGCAGTTAACTAGCGCCGACCATCGAGGTCCAGTCCGTCAACAATTTCTGCTTTGTTGTCCACTCGGAAAAAAAAAATGGCTGCGACGAATTCTACCAGCAGCGAGTCGAATAGTCGCGCATCGGGGACGCGGTCTCGCGGGACCCGCGGCCCTCCACCCCGCCGAGGCGGACGGCGGACCGCACGGCGGACGTCCCGCGGACGCCTCTATCGACTCCGTCGAAGGTCGGCATCCCGAGCGGAGGAAGGGGTTGGGAGCACGTGCCCCGACGGAGTCGTTTATCTCGTCCGAAATAGTTTTCTCTCGGACTGTTTTGGCCCGTCCCCACGGCGAAACTCGGGATGCGCAGCGGCCGTCTCGAGTCCTCCGAATTTACGGGCCGCGTCGCGCTTTTAAATTCGAGTCTCGACCCTTTCGCTCGTTTCGCGAGAGTCCGCGAGCGAAGTGGCGGGGGGCCGCGGGGGGCCGCGGGGGGCCGTGGGGGGCCGTGGGGGGCCGTGGGGTGGGGGCGAAAGGAAAACTCACGGAAGACGAGGATCCAGACGATCGCGTAGCCACCGAACGACTTGGTGTCGCGGCGAGAGAATCAGACCCAAGACTGCGTGAGTTTCACATGGCAACAGGCCTTCAAGTGCGACGGAAGGTAAACACGGGCAGACGCAGGACGGGAAAGCGGTCCGGCGCAATCCGGCGCAATCCGGCGCGATCCGGCGCAGTGCGTCCCGGGCATCGGCGCACGACCTCGAATCAATCCTTTCTCTCTCGCTCTCGAATTCGACGAAATCCTTCCGGATTCCGATGTGCCGCTTTTCTCACGCCGACTCGGAATCGCGAATTTCTTCTTCGCGTTGGGAGAGTTTCGTGAAATTTTGATCCATTCTAAAAATAATAATAAATTATGGCAAAATTGCGCACAACGCTTTTCGCTTCCCATTCCGAGATCGAGATGACGCCGTCGGATGTTCCAAACCCGAAAAAAAAAAATTCGAGATGAGAAATAATTAAAAAAAAAGAACTTGGCTTTTTTTTTTCGGGGTCGTGTCCTTTCTTCCGCCGAAGAAGCAGGTGAAATGCGACGCAGGTTGTCGATCTGGTCTTGGCACGGGATTGTCTATCCCGAAGAGCGGCAAAAAGAAAAAGATCGGTTTCGGCGTAGAAGGGAAGAAGAAAAAAGACGAGACGGAAATAGAAGGCGCCGATCGGGTTCGTCGGGTCTGCGGAAATCCGACGCGGGATCTCTGACGTCACGGGCGAATGGGCGAATGGCGGTCGCGATCGCGGTCGCTTAGCGGCGCTTAAATCCTTCGAGGCAAAAAAATAAGACAAAAAATTCCGGGAAAGAGGAATTGGCGTCGTCGAGAGGGTTGGGGATTCCCCAGTCCTCACGTGCTCTTCGAGGACCTCGTGCCAACTTCCCGACGAACCGAAAAAAAGCGGATATTTCGCAGAAAGGCAGGAAGTCGCGTGATCGCGACGGGGTCACAGCGCGCAATTCCAGGAACTTCCGACCTTTCAGCGCGTCTCGAAGACGGAGAAGCCGCAGACCCGGAAGTGCGGGGGACGTCGACGCATTTAACGGACTCGCGTGGGGAATCCGCTCGTCGAAGCGTCAGTAGAAGGCGCCGTGGACCGGCGATGCAGGCGTCGACGGGAACGTTCGACGACCCGCCTGGTGGGGTCACGGAGTCACGTGACCGAAGGACCGATTTGGCCGTTCCGTGCGAAACGGCGGTCGTCGTACCGAGTATTTTTTTTTCGCGACATCGTGTTCGTCTCGTCGACAGACGAACCTACCCGCCAAAGGCGACCACGGCTGTTGACGTCGACGAAGCTCCACTTCGCGCAAGAGGCCAGGACGGAATGGCCCGGAGGCGTGGAGGACCTCCGACCGGAGCCGCCGCCGATTGGAAGACGATGGTCACGTGACCCATCGCAGCAGCCAATCGGAAGAGCCGGCCAGGCGACGCCTGACCGCACCCTCGGCGAGGAGGTTCATTCTCCTCCGATCGTTCGGTGCTTTCGGTCGCCTTGGAGTCGCGTTCCTGCCGAAGCGAAATCGGGCGTTCTCACCCGCAGAATCGGATCGCTTCGGAGATTTTATTCTGATTTATTTTCATATTTTATTCATGTGTACATTGCCGGGATATTGCGTGGTCTTATTTCTCATTTATTCGACGATAACGACGAATCGTCGAACCGCCAGTGTCGGTGACCTTCTGGCGCCAGAACCGCCCGAATACGTTTTGGCACGGAACAGAGAAGTCCTTCGACGAGTTCACCGTCCTCTTCGAGTTCGTGGAGGACGTCGGTGTGGGGTCGTCGTGGAGGCGAAAGTACTGTAAAGTACTGGATTTTTTTTTCTCTACTGTGGGACTGCCTGAATTTCGCTTGCCCCGATTTTCGATGGCTTTTGGAATCTTCGCGCTTTCCCGCTGCGACGATTTCGCGACTCTCGGGAGAAAAACTTGAAAATTCGAAAAATCTGACTTTTTTCGCATTATTATTTTTGAAAAGCGATCGTTTCCGGTTAGGTGACATTTTGCTACGAGAGTGACAGAAAAATTAATGAGACAACACAAATATCAAAGAAATGCACTGAAGACGTTAACATATAACAAACGTGACGCGTTATGGCGTGTGCGCGTGCCGCGGCGGAGTCGTGAAAGTACTTTGCAACCAATAGCAACTAAATTATATAATTTTTTGTTTCCAAACGCAGATTTCAATACAAAAAGAGTTCAACTAGTCAGGAAACACTTGTTACAATATCAGGCGGATTGGTATAGTATTATCCATAATTTGTGTCATTTTGTAGCCATCATCAAATTTGTGCAAAAATTGCTTCAAAGTACAACTTTTGCCCTGTAAAGTTACAGTACTCAGCATCTCAATTTAATGCACTACCGAGTGTTTCTCACTAAATCCTTAAAAAAAATACCCTTATTCAATCAAAAATATCTGAAAATACAGGCTACGGCAAAAATACCCGGACAAAATAAGAAATGAAATAATTTTTTTTAAATAACCACATTTTTTTATCGTGAGAACAAAAACAAAATTTACAATCTCAGGATCATAATTGAATAACTTGTTTTCAAAATGGCAACCTCCTGCTTCGAAGATAAACTAATTGTTCCTTATTTGCAATGATTGTTGCTGTTTTTGTTTGAACTGAGGTGATAAAATTAACCGTTTGGCCTATTTTCGAGATCATTTCATTAGATGATATGAGTTCAGGCCAAACTGATCCGCCTAATATTTTAAGAAGGATATTTTAAATATTTAAAATGTTTTCTGATTATTTTAACTCTTTTTATTCAAAAACTTCGGCAGTTTGGTCTCCTGGTTGCCGAGAAACTCATAAATACATAATGGCGTACTTTTTTCCGGGTACACTGTACACTACGACCAAAGCGTGAGGTGGCAACTGACGATTAGAGAGACTCGGCGGCATCGTACGGCCAGTTGGATTCCTCTCGTTCTCGGCGATGCCGAATGCATTGGAGACCACGAGGCCCATAAGCGTAGCGTGGATGGGAAGAGTGAAGCGGCACGTGCCTCCCAGCCCCCCCCCCCCCCACCCCGACGCTATGCCGCTGATGGGGCCTGTCGCGGCTGGATCCCCTTTAAGCCAATGTCATATGGCATCGTCACGTGCCTTTAACCGAGGATCCTGCAACTTCCCGAGTCTCTCTTACGTTCTCGGGGAATTGGAACGAGACGAGCCCGTTCTCCGTGCTTCTCGTGGATGATTTGGCTGGCTCATTCCGTCCTTCCTGAAGCAGCGATGGGGGAAGCTTAATGAGGAATCTCATTTGAGTTTGCTCTTGTGAATGGAACTCATTGTGGAACACTTCGGTTTCCTAGAGGATGGGAATCCGTTCCTTCTTCACACCGAGAAGAGACATGGGAGGATGAGGAAGGGGCGAGAATAGTTTCTGGAGGATGGGCATAACGAGGAGTGGACTTATCGGGGAGGGGGAAGTGGGGGTTCTTATTTCTAACTCTGGCCGAGCCGTACCATCTTACTAACCTGAACTGGTTGACGATACTGTTCTTCGTTTGGGATGTTGGGGTACGCCCTCACGACGCAGTGTCAAAGACAGCCATGGGATTTACTCAAAATCACGCGCTCGAGGCTTAGGTGTTGTCATACACAAACTTGGTCGAATGCAAGCGTTGCGTGAGTCAGACGTTTCCATTCGTATAACTTCTCATCTATCGAAAGGAGTCCGCGCGAACGCAGACTCCCAAAGGCAAAAATTTCACCGTTGACCTACCCACATTTGGGGCAGTCACAGGGGTCAGCTCAGCCGGAGTGCAATGGAAGAGCCTCACCCTGGGAGAACGACCTTCATGATCACCGTTTCTCCCCGGCCAGGTAAGTTTATGAGTTGTGTCACCCCAGCAGTCTTACACACACGACCTCTTCTTCTCCCTACCCCCATCCCGCCCTTCTCCGTCCTCCTCCATCTTTCCTCTCCCAGGGAATGAAGCCAAGGGAATCTATTCCATTCGAAACCAGGCTGTCCTACGGTGGGATCCGGGAACTGGTAATGATTCCCTGACGGAGAGTTACAGCCGAAGGAGTGGGTATGGGATACATACACCTTGCCACTGTGGCTCCATCGACCGGTAGTTCTAGAAACTTCCTCTTTGGGGGGGTTCCATAAAATCGCTTTAATCTTAAAAGGTTCATTTCTCTTCAAGATATAAAAATACGAAGCGATGCAGTTATTCAGTTTTTAGTGCCTGATCGCTGCAAAAGTAGGTATTCTGAGGAAAGTTGCATCTAAAGTCGGTATGTTAACTTTGGTATGGAAATGCGTAGCAACTGAAATAGGCTAAGTTCGCTTTTTGTGCAATTTGCAAATATAGTGTGTCCTGGAAAGTTCTGGACTTAAAATTCAGGATACCTGTCACCTTCATACGGGGTGTTCGAAAATTACCGCAACCCATGGTAATTTTACATGAGATGTTCCAACTGTTGTCGAGCACTATTTTGACAAGAGTGAACTCGTCGTATCATTTTGTTAAACACACGGATCAGTACTGCCCGATCAATCGCCTCAACAGTTCGCTGAATGTTCTGTTGCAATTTCTTCAACAATGTCCTGATTTCTCTCCATGCTTTTCTTCAAATTCATCTTGGGTTGCAGTGGAACTCTTACTTCGTATGTAACAAGACACTAAGAATATACTTTCTTCAAGTGCAGCGCTTCTCAACTATTGTGCCGCGACAAAGTCTCTGATGTACCGGATTTTCGAAATTATAGGGAAAAAAAGAACATCACTGTGTTTCATTATTCTCAAGCTACGACCGAAGAACGTCGGTCGAATTGACTAGGGGGTGATGAGAATATTATACAAATTGATATTGTGAAATTTGGTTCTGTATGCCCCGAGGATCGAGCAAATTCGAAAGTGTGCCGTGAAATAACAAAGGTTGAGAAGCACTGTTCTAAACATCTCTTTTCAGCCATTGTTCACCTGAGAAGTAAAGAGACAAATATCGCTTACAAGGCCATGGGTTGCGGTCATTTTTGAACACCCTGTACTTGAGCAACCCTACGCGAGAACCTGTTTTCGTTCCGAATGCAACTCGTTTATTCTGAGCAAGAGTACATCTTGAAGTAGTACATAAAGACGAAAGGTCCATCCGCTGTTCAGTAGAAGTTCCAGTCAACACACGGAGAGCCAGACACCTCGCCATGCATCATGTGAAACCATGCCGCTGTGTTATCGGCACAACGGAGGTGATATCACGATGATGAAAGAGATCCCAATTAAGTTAAACGCAAGAGATAATGCTGTAAATTATTATGACTCGCCGAAATAAATGCTTCTAATTGCAAGGAAGTCCGCGCGAACGCAGACTCCCCAAAGGCAAAAATTTCGCCGTTGACCTACCCGCATTTGGGGCAGTCACAGGGGTCAGCTCAGCCGGAGTGCAATGGAAGAGCCTCACCCTGGGAGAACGACCTTGGTGATCATCGTTTCTCCCCGGCCAGGTAAGTTTACGATAAGTGCTGCCCTGGTGATCCTGAACAAACAACCTCTTCTCTCCCCAGCCCCAACCCCGCCCTTTTCCTACCTCCTGCACCGTCCTCCCCTTATGGGAAGTAGCCATGGGATTTCATTCCACTGGGATTCGGGCTGTTCCGAAATGAGAGCCGGGAACTAGCAATGCTTCGACCGATAGAGAATTTCTGTCGAGGGAATGGGTGCGGAATACCAGCACCTTGTCACTGTGCCTCCATCTACTGGGAGGCTCAAGAATTCACGCTCTATCGACTGTTCATGAAGTCGCTTTACGTTTTCAAAAATTCATTTCTCTCCAGATTCCAAGCGGCGCAGTTCAGAAGGAGAATTTTCCTCGATCGCGTCCAGGTAATTCTCAGCAGAAAATGGACATCGAAGAAATCAGAGACGCAAGAACCAATTTAATGACACGAGCCGCAGAATTAGTTCGCTTTTGGAGTATCAAGAAAATGTTGATTTGCACAAGGCCCATGATAACAGCCGATAATAATTCAGGTGAATTTTAGAAAAGGAAGTATTAATAGCAGAAAATACTATTTTTACACAAAATGTATTCATTTCGATTGTAGAAATGTCGCCGCCCATCACTGGCGATTAAGTCAAGACTCTCTACAGCTCAAAGAGAACATTCAAGATCTCGCAAAAGTCCTCCCTGAAAAGGAGGAATGTTTCAGTTTCAGAATGTCGATTCCCGAAACAGCATCGATGGCTGGACCGTGTCCCACTCGCCCTCAACGTACATCTTGCCAAATTTGCCAGCATTCACTCCTCAAGGTGAACGTTTCGAAAAATATCGGAAATGACACATTTACAGCATTGTCAACTGATGGCGACACGTTCTGCGAATTCCACGTTCAGGAAACGGATCGCATGTTGTAAGAAAGCCCGTGGGGAAAAAATTGATCGAAAAGAGGCTTTCTTTGCACTCGGGGAGGTGAGAATGCAGGAAATCGTAGAGGTCAGGGTAGCAAAAAAAATTACGATATTGTCGTTCGAGGCAGGGGAGTAGTATTGTGCCGAGAGAGAGTCTAAGCTGCGTTTTCTAGATGTTCGTCGTCGTAGAAAGAAACGGGTCCAGATTCCGTCGCCGCGAGGGCAGTCTCAAAGCGGTGCTGTAATTAGCAGGATTGCAATAATTAGTGCAATAATTAGCAGGATAGGACTTATGCATCTTTCATCTTGCATTGCCGTTTTGGGAGACGTGTCAGGAATTCTTCTTCCCACTCATCGCAGAGAATTTTGCCTGATAAATTTTAATATTCTCTGGAAAATGATGGATCTTGACATTTATCGGCGGAAACAATTTCTTCTTTTGTCTTGGCACCTAATTTTCAACTTGGCATTTGCATTCTGAAAAAAAATATATATGTGCAGCATAACCGAGTTTCGTGTTAGGGGTCAAATACTTGGGAAAAGAGCGAGGAATTTTGGACAGCATTTGAATAATAAACAAGTTCATGTTTTAATGCTATTTGTCGAGAGTTCTTTAACCCGCTAAGCTTCCCTCTCTATTCTAGAAAAGTGGGAAGTCCGAGGCTCTCTCGGGTTGGCCGTTGCAAAATCCGGGGATCACGGACGACCGGCATGTGATTGGACTTAGCGGGTGAATGCCCTCGTGAAAATCCGCATCAACTGATCTTTCGTCGTTGCCGAGTGGCTTTTTTTGGAGCTCACAGGGTTTAGGGGGATTGGTTCCGAGCCTTGAAAAGCATGACTGCTGGTAATCGATGAGCCCACCGAGAGAGTTAATCCATTAGTTGGATGATTCTGGAGGAATACTATTATTGGCATTACTCGGAGCTTAATGCGTTCTTTGACAAGAGTGAGGGAGTCCGCGCGAACGCAGACTCCCAAAGGCAAAAATTTCGCCGTTGACCAACCCGCATTTGGGGCAGTCACAGGGGTCAGCTCAGCCGGAGTGCAATGGAAGAGCCTCACCCTGGGAGAACGACCTTCNTCATCTTCTGTATTTTGCGCAGAACACCTTCATCTTCTCGAAATTTCCTCAAAGAGAAACTCGACAGGCTTTTCCTCACTCTTAAAATTATTAGCGTAACGCATGATCTTATCCATCGAAACAAGAGATTGCGCAATCATCATCAGATTATCGGTTGGGAAACCTTGGCTCGTGTCGTTTCCATTCAGGCTTAAAGAGGCTGAACAGATTAAGCTGATTCAGCCGATCGATTAAGCCCTCAAATCCGGAATGATAAGGCCAATGTATCGAGAGTTGAATAGCATCAACTGGGAAACAGGAAACTTGAGCATCAAGCGGAGTGGAAAGTTTGGGGGTTTTAATTTTTGTTGAACCGTGGGATCGATGAAAGTCGACTTTTGTTTCACTGACTCGTTTCTTAACAAAAATCCACCTAAACTTTCGCACGGCATAATTTATTTCACAAGAAGCGGTCATTTATCGAACGTCGTTTTGTGAACCCCAAAGCATTTACTGGAAAGGCTTGATCGGCCGGAGATATTATTTTCATGCACCAAGCAATAATACAATAGGATGTTTCCTCGAGCGATGCATTTATAGTTCCCGTACTGATTTTATATTACAGTTTAACCTTCGGAAAGTAAATCCCGGTTTGAAGGCCGAGGACGAGGAAGTGCAACTCGGCCTCCCGGTAGGTGGCGATACGGAGGCCGCGACGGCCTAATCTGTAGTCTATTCTCGTCGTGACATTGCCGAGATGGATGAGCATTCACTTTCTGCGATGCTCGTTGTTGAACGTTTCGGTTCCCAGTGGAATCGAATCACTTTTCTGCTTTCTGTGGTGAAGGGAAGGTGGAGGAGGGTAAGGAAGGGCGAGATGGGGGTTGGGGGGAGGAGAGCTGCTTTGTGAAGGATCGCAGGGGTGACATCAATCATAAACTTACCTGGCCGGGGAGAAACGGTGATCTTGAAGGTCGTTCTCTCAGGTGAGGCTCTTCCATTGCACTCCGGCTGAGCTGACCCCTGTGACTGCCCCAAATATGGGTTGGTCAACGGCGAAATTTTTGCCTTTTGGGAGTCTGCGTTCGCGCGGACTCCTTCGCTATTCTCCGTGAACTTGATGGAACTCGTCTCGAGTTCTCCGATTAAAAGCATCCCCAGGTATCATCCGGTCAGTGGAAAAGCTTATCCGTCACCAGAAGCCGCATTTTTTTAAGGTGCAAGGCTTGGAATCACCGCTCCTAAAACCTGTGAGCTCCAAGAGGCCACTCGACAGTGATGAACGCAATCCTATCATGGAGACTCCTGTACGATACCGAAATTGAATATATATTGAAGGATCTACTACCTTAGCGATGACGAACCTCTGGTACGCGACGTGAAATTGACCAACAAGTACAAAAATAACTAAAATAAGGTTAAAACTTGGTTGACTTTCGAGTATTTGAGCTGTGGGCATGAGAGCCTCTTTAACCTCTCCACTGTTGCTTTTTTGCGCGTATCCCATGTTGTTTTATTATTGCACAATTGCTGCCTCTCCATATGGGTCCGGGTCTCTAATTTACGCAAAGAACTACATCATGCAGTCGACAGTATTTAGGAACAAGAATTACATTGGTCATGAAAGTAGTGGCTCATCAATTGATTTATTCCGGCATTCCAGGTTGATCCCCACGAAAATATCTAGATGCGCGCTTCTTACTCATTTTGAAGAACCATCCTAATTCTGCAATATCCGCGAAAAGGCGAAAATTGCGCCGGTCGCCTAAAACGGCATATCGGTCGATGAACATGAAGTAACTTGTGCATTTTTTCCCGGTCTTCACTTTCTCTTTTTCTGTGGAATCCTCGCAAGTAGGACTTCATCCCACGTTCGATGCAAGTTCAATCGGGGGAAAGAAAAAAAATCAGAGATGCACGCAGGAATCAGGGAATGAAGCAAATCCTGGAGACGAAGCTGGAAGGGGAATTCCACCCTACTTCGATCGTGTCCAAAGAAGTAGGGCTGAGCCGATTGACAGACCGATTGACAGACCGATTGACACGCGACCGAATCGGCAGTGGCTTGATCGACGAGGCTGCACGGGGCTCTCTCTGTGTAATTTGGCTGCGTGGCAGACGGATGACAGCTGTGGAATTTAGCCATGATATTTCGTCTTTTTGTCTGGAATTTAGGAAGGGGGTGTCGGGAGGAGAAATTTCGCTCCTTCTATGCAAGATTTTGCGAGATTTCAATGGTAAAAGTGAAGAAGAGGGAAAAAGATGACAAGTACCAAAACCGAAATTTCGAAGGCTTTGAGCTTCCCAAAATAACACCACAGCTCCTTGAGAGCTTGCTGCAATGCGGTTACTCTTCGGTTCCGCGTACCCCCCCCCCCCCCCCCCCCCCACCCCCCCCACTCCCCACCCCCCCCCCCCCCCCCCCCCCAATTTAAATCTCCCGACGGATGAAATGAGTGTGCGACATTGAAACGACCAAACGACATCCACGGTACGAAAGGCTGTCGGGAGAAACAACGCATCGGCAGAAGTCGGACCGAGTTCGTCTCTCGAAACCCTCGAAAATGCTGGGTCTTTTCCTTCGGCGATGAAGACCCCAAAAAGATCCTCCATCGCCGTTTTCGTCGCATCGGACCGTCCAGACCAGCGAGAGAATGCAGGTCGACTGGGAGGATCCTCACACCGACAGGAAGTCCCCTTCCTCCACCCTCCCTTCGTTTGCATCCTCCCTTCCCCTCCATCTTCCCTTTGCCTGCATCCTCCCTTCCCCTCCATCCTCCCTTTGCCTGCATCCTCCCTTCCCCTCCATCCTCCCTTTGCCTGCATCCTCCCTTCGCCTCCCCCGTGCGAGGAGGAAATTTAATCTGAATTCCTTGGGAGGCGGAAGTGATCTACTGTGAGTTGCATTCGCACGAGTTAACGTGAGATAGGTATCGATGCATCCTCGTTGCAGCAGTACCAGGGAGGTAATCTTCCTGCCGATCGATACGTAACATCATGAACGGGCTGAAACCTCGAGGATTCCCCGAGAACAGAGGAGTGACACGAACCTCTTTGCGTCGTCTCCGACCCTCGACGTCGTTCGTTACGTCTCACGTCGCTGCAGAATCCGAGGTCGCGGGCCGCGTGACGCAGGCCCGGAAAGAGATGACAGATGATGCCTTTCGACGCGATTCGGGACGCGAGGCCGAATTCGAGGTCGATCTTCCGAGTTTAACGACGAACGCGTGGAGAACTTCGGGGTCTCGAGGTGGCTTCGAGGTGGCTTCGGCGTTCCGAGGTGGCTTCGAGGTGGCTTCGAATCCCTCTCGCTCTTCCGTCTCCCGCTGGAGAAAGGACGGGATCCATGCGCTACGTGATGGCCTTGCGTGTTCGGCGATCTATTGTGGTCTGGGCGATCGGGGACTTGAGGTGGAAACTCCATCGAGTATTAAAATAATAATAATAATTATTATTATTATAATGATGTGAAAATAAAAAAAAAATGTTTATTGGTGAGTTTATCCCAGACAGAAACGGAAGATATCGCATTCGTCCGACAGATGATACAGAATTCACAGAATTCATTTACCGATCTCGATCGTAAAAAAAGTATGAATTCCATCGCGCGTGACAGCACCACCGTCGAAGCGCTTCGATAATTAAGTCCTCGTAATTTTACACGCACGTGGATCCGTGCGTGCACGGAGCCTCGCCTCACGCGCGTGAGGAAATTGGAAACCGGAAACGGAAGTCTCGACGGGAAAAGTGGGAATTCCGTGGAGTCTGACACGAACGTTTCTTCGCCTGCGTCGATGCTTTTTCTCTCGGGCGTTTCGCAACCGTTCGCGGACGCGTGTCCTCGCTTCGTCCGATCGCCATCGTCGTTGCTCCGCGGACGAATCCCGCGATGCGAGAGTCGAGATCGAGCGGGAGCAACTGATTGCATGCTGCGGAAGCGGCGAATTTTGGAGTCGGACGACTCGAGTCGTTTTTTCTCCTCGAGAATATTCGGTTTGGATTCTGGAGGCAGATGGAGGGAGATGGGGCAGATGGGGCAGATGGGGCATTCGCCTCTCGCGCTTTCGCGTCTGTCGCGGAGATTCTCTCTCTCTCTCCGCAGCTGTCGATGCACGAAGCGGGTCTCCAAGGTTTTTTTTTTGGTGCTAATTATAGGCAACGTCGATGATTCATGCTTGTCACTTCGTTCTCAAGGGAGGCCACAGACTTATTTATAAAAATCGGTTCATCGGTTGGACGCCGGCCGTTCTAAGTGACAAGCGGCGGGAGAGCGGCGACCGGTTCGAAGCGATCCAAAAATGTGGAATCCGGGAAAAATCGATTCGGATCCAGAATTTTAATCCAGCTGCTGATGGCATGCAACTCAGTTGCGTAAACGATGGAAAACTTTGAGCATGGGCGAGAACGCGAACTCGAGAAAACGTGTCCGTTAGCCACTTTGAATGAAAGATTTATCATTCGCTCATTATTTCATTATTTCTGATTACTTTATCGGGCGGATGGGAAGCATCGAAGACCTTGAAACGTTTATTTCCTCCATTTTTCTTCTCCGCCGCCTCGGGTCTGAAGCTGCAGGCGTCGGGGCTTCGCGCGCTGCCGCGCGTCGCCGCGGCGAGGCCGATCGCGAGGCTTCCGGCCTCGTTCTCTCGGGATTTCATTCGTTCGTCGTTTTCCCGTTCCCACAAAAATGTAACAAAACTCTACAAAGGAGGGTTTATTTACGAATCGTCGATGATGCACACATAAAAAGGAATCCCTTGAAAATAAGGGATAGAAAAAATCGAAACATCGAGACTTTAAAAAGCACTTTCTTCGATCGTCACCAGACGTCGAAGGCCGACGCTCGCATCCCACGATTCGTTTAGTACAAAAAAAAGCGACATAATGACGAGAAAGGCACCGGTGAATTTTTTTTTTTTTTTTTTTCGACACGGTCGGATGGTTGGCCTCGTATCATGATGACTAGATTCTTCACGTCTCAGAGCCAGAACTCGAATGTGGCGGGGGGGGAGAAGAAACAGAGAGAAAGACCATCAAAGAGCTGCTGACACTCCACGCGGATTAAGTTAATCCATCACAAAAACGTCAAGATCCAATCCCTTCCGAGGAACCACGATCGCACGACCGCCTCCGGCGGAAACACCGACGAACCCGTCGGGTACCTGTACCTGCACTCGCACGTACCCGGCTGCCATTCGAACGGAGAGATGGGGAAACGAGCGGGAAGAACCGCCGAGCGGAGCAGACGACCGCCTCCTCCGTCACACGGCGAGATCCTCCTCGTCCTCCTCGCTGACCGGCGACGGACTGACGTGCACCGTGATCCGCTTCGGGATCCCCGCGATCCCGCCCAGGCTCACGCTCGTCAGCGGGTTCTCCGTCAGATCCACTTCCTCCAGGTGCGGGCGGCGCCCCAGTCGCTCCGACTCCGCGTCTGCAGGCAGCATTTCGTCCCGGGTCATGTCGGGTCATGGCAAGTCGGACGAGTTATAGGGCTAAAATAGATTTCCGCTTTCTCGTTCGTTCGTCTCCACTTTGGGAGGATTTTTGGAAAAAGAAAGAGCATGTAGGGGGTGAAGGATTCGGCCAAGAGTGAACTTTCCATCGAAGTTCCGACCAATACAAGAATTCCATCGCGCTGGAATTAGGAGAGAAGGGGGGGGGGGGGGGGAAGGGGGGGGGGGGGGGGAAGGGGAAAGCGCTGGAAACATGCCAACTTTTTAAACAGGGGGGGGGGGGGGGGGGGGGGGGGGGAGAGAAGGGTGGGTGTGCGGTGAAGGGGAAATCGCTGGAAACATGCCAACTTTTTAAACATCTTTTATGCTTTAAAACCGCATGACGTTGATTGCCGCACATAGATAAGAGGTTTTCTCATTCCAATTAATTATCAATCAGTGAGATATCGGAGTCTGAAACGCAATCAATTCACCACGTCACGTCGACGGCGTTACGAAAGCGTCGATGCACGCTTTCTCCATCGGGAACGTAGCCTACATTGCGGGTGATTTCGAGTCTGGAAATCGCCGAGAAACGCTTCTCGGTCGTCGTTTCGGCTCCGATGGCGGCGAAGTTCCCACGCGTGCGACGGGGGGATCCCGACGGTCGGAGATCCGACCGCGATCATCGACGCCCGCGGCGTCGAACCCCTCCCATCGGGTGTGAGAGGGCCCGAAAAAAAAAAGAATTTCCTGACGAAATCGGTGTCAAGAGTCGTTCGCCGTCCGATTAAATGGCGTAACGCTAACGACCTAACGACCCTGAAACGTATAAACTCTCCTCCCGCCCACCACAGCCCGTGGAGAATTTCCTAACCCAGGGGCGTGGAATCGGGAGAAAGGGACGAGCGAGCTCTAATGAGCGTGAAAACCCGGACAGGCTCTGTATTCTCACGAGAGAATGGACGCCGAATGAACCTCGAATGGACCCCGAATGGACCCCGAATGGACCCCGAATGGACGCCGAATGGACCCCGAATGGAGGCGATCGCCTCTCCGAAAATCGTCCGCGTCGAGGCGGATCGGACGCCATCGGTGGGTGGGGCAACTGGCATCGACTCGAACCAGGTTGGTGGGGCGACTGGCATCGACTCGAACCAGGTTGCCCCACCGTCGATTTCCGACGATCCCTTGCTTGCACGTGCCGACGTAAACAAGCCAAGCCTCGACACGAAACGGGCGTTTCTCCAACATTTTTCCCTTCCGACTCTTTGGAAGGGGAAAATCGTCGATTTCTTCGATTTTTGAGCCGAAAAGACTCGCGATTAAAAAGAAAAAGGTGGAAAGTGGCGTACCGGTGATGAAATTCTTCTTGGCGAGGAGGACGCGGAGGCTGGGCATCTTGAAGATGCATCTCGGCAGGGCCGTGAAGGCGTTGTGAGAGATGTCCAGCCGGGTCAGGTCCGACAACTGGGACATGTCGTCGGGCAGGGTACCCAGGTTGTTGTGGCTCAACGACAGACCTGCGAATTCCAAGAAAAATAAAAATTTTTTTGCACGGTGCCATCCTTCTCCCTTCGGTGCAGGTTTACGGTGTCGAAAATCGTTCCCCGAAAAGTCCATTTTTAGACGGGAACGCCTGCCAAAAGGCAGGGCGGAACTGCGCCGTGGCCCAGGGTGTGTTGCCATCCCGACTCCCTTCTTTTCCCCTCTTTCGAGTCCAAAATAGAAACGGGGGGGTGGGGCGAGGGGGGGGGGGAGGGGGAGGGGGGGAGAGAGGGGGAAAACCCCAAGACTCAACGCGCTTCCGCGTTTCCGCACCTGAAAAATATTTCGACTCGATACCATACGGTCACCTCCGTTGCAATCGGAGGGACCTCCGAGAGTTTCATCTATTTCCGATGAGAAAAATGAACCGGTCTGACAGGTTCTCAAGGTCCTTCCGTCTCATTCATGCCTTCGACGATGGACCTTTCTCTCCTTCCGGATACCGAATCGCGACGAACGACTTGCGTATCTGTGGCATCTGGCTTTCGCGACCGCCGCGATCCGATCGACGACCGCGTCCACTCGCTCGCGATCGCGTCCAACTCACTCGTGATCGCGTTGAATTTGAGCGGGAACTTGGCCTGGAGCTTCCCGATGGCGTTGTTGGAAAGGTCGCACTCCGACAGGCGGGTGTTGCGGAGCAGGTGATACACGGCGTCCGGGACCTGCATCAGCTGACACTCCGACAGGTCTACGCGGAACGGGAAAGAGAACAAAAATAGATTAGGATTCGGGTCCGGTCGTCGCCCGGGGCGAGGGGGAAGCCCTTGAACGAAGTGCAAGATCAGGGTTTTTAAGTTTTTTTTCCTTCGATGATGAGTCACACATACTTTTGGCAAGGCTCCAGGCCTCATCACGATGTGAGGGACAAAAACCTGTCTCTCTGACTGGAATACGTGAGCAGCGGGCCTCAAGGTCCCGCCCATTCCCCCTCCGCCTAAGCCGGACGCGTGTCACCCGTCGACGGGGTGATCGACGGTCGCGAACGCGGGAAGACTGGGGGGAGGGGAGGGGAGGGGGAATGGGGGGAGGGGGGGGTCATCGTCCCGAGAATCCGTGGGACGGGATCATGACGTCAGTATCGCATCACATAAAGGAAAATGGAGCCACCTCCGTCGTGATCCCAGTTTAAGAGAGAGAGAAAAAAGGATGGAGGTCTCGCGGTCTCGCGCATCGCATCGACATCATCCACGGGAAACTCATTCTCCGGTCGGAAGAGCGGGTCGAGAGTGCCCACGCGAGATCGAGGGAGGAGGAGGAGGAGATGCTGGAGGAGGAGGAGGAGAAGATGCTGGAGGAGGAGGAGGAGACGCTCGACGGCTGGGTCCGCGAGGGACGGCCGAGCCCCGTCCGCAGGGTCGATTTTCCTTTTACCGAGGGGGCCGCTTTTATCATCGGGAGTGACGAAACCTCCGGCTACCGTCGTGATCGGTCTGATCTCTGACCTCGGAATCGCGTCGCGAGTCGCTCGTCTCGACCTCGACCGGCGCCGAAGAGCACCTTCCCGTCCGATTTCGATGTCTTCGGGTTCGGTGAATTTATGGCATCTTTCGGTTACGGTTCGTTCCTCGCGTAGGGCGCGCCGAAGGATCGAAAATTCACGTCGTCGTTCGGCAACGAGACGGTGATGGCAGGGCTCCACGGCACGTGGACCGGGATTCCCGCGTCGTCGTTTTCGAACTTCCCGATGTTTTCCTTCCCGATGCGAGGAGAAAGAGAAGAAAGAAGCGATCCCTTCCCGATTCCGGCCACACCCTCGCGGGGAACTCTCCTCGAAAGAGACGGGAACCGAAGCCGACCGGACGCCCACTCCGGGGGGAGACCGTGATCCGGATTTATGCTTCGTCTCTCCGAGTTCGAGAGCGATGCACGGGGACGGCGGTGCCCCCGAGGTACCTCCGAGGTACCTCCGAGGTGCTCCCGAGGTCCGATGCGGAAAGGAATCGTTGCGGGATCGCGACGAGACTGGGAGAGACGAGATTGGGCGAAGGCGTCCTTTGTGCCGCCCGAGACCTTGGTTCCCGGAGCAGTGCCCGTTTCCGCCTTTCCCTTCTCCCATCGTCGCAGGCCGTCATCGCAAGCCGTCATCGGGGCCTTTCACGCGTTCTCGTTCCTCTCGTCGCGAGGTGGGGCGGCGGTCGCGGCGCTCCGCACGCGTCTCGCGCGAACCGCTCCCGATTCTCCCCGACGAAATTCGATCCCTCGGGAGTCTCCCCTCTGGGCACTCTGACCTCGACCTCGACCGTTCCCGATCGTTAACGCGTCACGAAATTATAAGGGGTAGTGCCGCAAGAGGAGTGGAATCGTCCGAGGTTCGACGCGAACACCATTTGCTTACTAATATTTCGCCTAGAGCCTCATTTTTCCAACTCTTAACCGAGGATTTATAACGCCCTGGTGGCATCGTGTCGGCCCTCCGATCGTCGTGTCGTCCCTCCGACCGTGGAATCCGAGGTCCCCAGACCTTCCCCCAAACCCTATATTAATATTAGGATAAATCAAAACTTCTTTTTCTGTCGGTCGAGACCGCGACGAGCCATCCCGCAGTGCATTTAGATCCTTTAGACACGAACCCATCGACCCCGTGACTCCACCTGAAGAGCCTCCTTCCCCCTCCCCCCCTCATCCTTGACCGCAAACGACTTCTTTACATCGGGCCCAGCCGAAAAACAGTACCGTGCATTCGAAGCTTCAAAGACCAGGAAGAGTCAAGGACCTGGCAGGCACGGCCAAGAAGCCCTTTGTATAGGCCTTTGTATCGACGGATGGCCTTCGTTCTTCCTGGTCGAACCCGTCGGCGGAGAAGGTCGTTGCGCACTTCCCAGCCGAGTCTAATTTTAACTCCGCTCACAAATCCCCTCTCGATCCCCTCACGGATCCCCTCACGGATTTCCTCTCGATCCCCTCACGGACTGTCGAGTCCACAGATCGCGATGGCGAAATGCCTCGTTTCCACGGTGCCGTCGCGGGAAACGAGGCCGCGATCGTTGCGACGGGATCGGAAGCCCGCTGCGGGAAAAAACGGATCCGGTGGCGAAACGAGGCTTGGAAACCCACGGGGACCGTGAAACCATCTGTCGACGCAGAAAGGCGAAAACCGGAGCATCTTCCGCGGGAGAAAGGGAAAGTGAAAACGGCATCCTTTCCATCTCGACCTCACGACGGACTCCGCCGTATCGTTTTCTCCTTCTGCCGCTCCTGGCACCCATACCCACCGGAGCGTGAAACGACTTTTCACCGCGGGGATATCGCGAGCATTCGGACGGGAACGCGAATTTCCTCCGATTCACGCACCCAAGCGCCCATTTTCCACCGCCTCTTCCACCCGACGAACGACTCTGGTCACGGCATGCGCCATCGACTTCGAGGAAAGCGAGAACGAACACGGAGCATGCAACGAAGGCGGCCGACAGCCGACTGCCGACTCATCCTTGCCAAATCCTTGCCAAAAAGATCCCCTTAACGTTACGCAACGCGCCTTTCTCCGAGATTTTAGAACGAGACGATCGAGCTCTCACCCAACAACGTGGTGCGCTTGGCATCGTTGCATCGATGCACGACCTTGATGACGGCTCGGCCGGCCATCCGGGTGCAGTGCATCACGACGGGCAAAACATTGGAATTCTGAGTCTGTGCCGTCAGATCCGTGCCAAAGTGAGGCTTCATCTCCGCGAGGAACTCGAGACTCACTCTCTGCACGAAAACCAGCGAGGAACTGGACTGCATGACGTCCACGCGTCTTTTGTTTATGGGGGCTCGGAGCCACCCCTCCGCGCATGCGCGGTGGAGGCAGAAAGAAGTGGGGGGAGGGGAGTCCCTCTGCGCATGCGCGGTGGAGGCAGGGGGGAGGGGGGGGGAGAATGCGCGTCGTCTGCTGCGAAGCTCCTCGCGGTGCGCCTCGTGCGTCGCCTCTTCGCGCTACGCAACAAGGGGCGATGGGGTGATGGAGCGAACAGAAGTGTGCCATGGTCACGTGACAGGGTCAAGAAACCGTGATAATGGAGTTTGCCTGCATCTTGCTTGTCTTTCCTCGTCCGAGCTTTCAGTAGAACACCATTTCAAAACAAAAAAAAACAAAGCTGAGCGATTGTGGACGGGGTGGAAGCTGCCATCTTCCCTCGATCGCCCAGTCGAGGCTGCACGAATCCTCACGTAGTGCATACTGAATCAGTTGAGAGCTTTCCAATAGAGCTTTCCTCATCGACGCAGTTTACTGGACTAATATTGACTCGCGGTTGGATCAACACTGGTCCAATATTCTATGTCTATGGGGTTTATAAAGATATCAAATTCGCCGAGAACGAGGCAAGGGTTGCAAGCAGTAAACGTTGAAAAAAGGCTATATTCTCGAGAAACTGAGAATTGTTTCGTTCTTTTTTTGGCTTTTGGAATTGGGCGGTCCAGAGCAGAAAAATAAATGGAAACCTTCGTGTCAATTGTTGCAGTCTTGCTTCTTGCGCAGGGTGAGGCGAGGGGCTTTAATTTAAAGGGTTGGTTCTTCCGGATTCACCCACAAGGGAATATGATCGGATTTCCCAGAGTTTTCGTTTTTCGTCTGCCGTTTCGTTTCGGCGAGTCCAGATACGCGAAACTTTGGGACGAGGCCAACAGGAACTCCGCCGGAAGTGACTCAAGGTGAAGAAAAGAAACGGCAGAGGAGCACCTGGTCGAGGGCCGAAACGAGCGAATGACGCAGGGGATGAGAGAGCCCATTCCGCCTTTCTAGCGGGTGGAGGGGGGGGGAGGGGGAGGGGGGGGTTAGCACACGTGTCAGGCGAATGCCGTGTCGATGATGTTTCTGTTGGTCGGGTCGACTTGTAGTTACTTCAGGTGTCAATATTGACGTTGGTGAAGTAGCCTACACATTTGAAGGTTACTGTTGGAATGGCCTCGTAAAAACAAACACGAAATCGACGTCCAATTGACGCGGATTCAACATGAGTGCTGCAAGGGCACCATCCCAAGACTCCAGCCTCTTCCCTTGCGAGTCTTAAGGTCGCGACGAAATCCAACTGCCGCGCACGGGTAACGTCGACGTTTCGGGCGTTCACGCGTCGAATCGACGCACGTCGGCTCGTTGGAGTTCGACATTCCTGCTACACAACGCAATTTGTAGCGGGTCCGTCGCTTCCCGCCTCGAGGGACGCGGGTTCCTCGCCCCATCTGCAAACGACAGCGCAAAGACGGCCTGCTGGACCGGTTCCCAGCGCCACAGCCGGGCCGTCATCGATCAAAATCGCATCCCTCGCTGATGTCATGGAGGAGAGTCGCACCTGCCAGGGAATCATTGAATGCTCGCTCGAAAATGAAAATGACTTGCATCGTTTTCATCCTTACGCCATTGGATTGCTGCTCAAAATCGCACGAGAGTTTGCGAATTCAGCGATTCACGATTCCGTTGAACCATCAGATTCAACCCGTCTGTTCGGCGAATTCCTCACGTACACGTTCGGAAACACAACTGGGATGTCGCGCGAATCAAGTTCGTTCTAATAGGCGTGTACTAATTTGTGCATGCAGGATTACTACTTGTTCAGGAGCCTCTACCAAGCATCACGACGGGCTTGGCTCGTGATAAGAAATCCCACATCCCTTTGGTGCATATCGCCTCGCCGATGTCGACACGACTTGCAGCTCTTGCTTACGTGGGTGTATAAATTCCAATGATATTTCAATCTTGACCAAAACTAGAACCAACACCTCATGGAGATCATGTCTGCGAGAAAACTTCCTTTTAAAAGTCCCCCCCTTACCGATTTCATGATGTGAAATCAATCATATATACTCAGTCTATCCTCAGGGAAGACAGGAAGCAGGGGGAAAAGTACCACATAGGTACCGAGTATCAGAGAGCAAAGAAGCAGCTGCACCGATACTGCAAGCGTCAGTCGATACCAATATCCATACATCTAAAAATCCAATTATATGCCATTGAAGTGAGACACAGGTATCAAGATTTTTCTTTCTCCAATGAAGTGACATAACAAATACAATAGCTGAAAGAATCGTTCCAGATTTCTCTTGAAAAAATAGCTTCCAATGTAATTCTGAAACTGGTGCTGCCACTTCCTCACACGTTATGTCATATGCCTCTACAGAAGACCATAAAATTAGTTGAAGCAAGTGAATGCCCTAGCATTCTCTTTGTACTCAATACTGACACAGGGAGGAGGAATTCAAAATGTCTCATCAGTCAAAAGCTTTCATGAAATACACATTGCTCTTCAAGGATGGGACTTGAACTCCATGAGAAAACAAAATGCAAGTTTGCACATTTCAAGTCCAGGACAGGCACCTCATTGCAAAGGAAAACAGCAAAGACATGCACTTGGAATGTCATATATTCCTAACAGATGTTTTTAGCCTTATGCACTAGGAAGACAAGGATGGTGAAGGACACTGCAGTGCCTCTTGTCCCTCACAACAAAATAAATAAATTCTGTATGATTGGGGCAGAGTGGATTCTTCAATAAAAAAAATTGCCCAGGCCTGAAGGGTACATCATTGGAGAAGTAGTGAGAAGGAAGTCATACTTTGGCTTTGTGATTCACAGAGAGGGGAGCTCTGGGATTTTTCACATCTCTCCTCCAACTGAACAATTAGGTCAAACCCTGTGGACAAACTTTTGGTCAACAAACACAGTGACCAGTCTGGCAACCTTTGGCAGATTAAAGAACCATCATCACACATCTTCCAGTTACATTCTCACATCACTCAACTTGAGAACGTCTTAGGAGCCCGATACAGCCTGGCGCATTGCAGACGATACCAGTTCCGATACATCTGAGAGTTCATTTCGGCCATCCTGTATGATCAGAGATCGATGAAATTGTTAAGAAGAATATTCCATGAAATCAAGATTTCAGAAATTCATGATGAAAATAAGTGACTTACATGGCCAGATGCTCCCAGGATGAGGGCAGGAGCTGCTCCAGTCCGTGTTGGACCATCTGAGGCATTGATTTGGACACTGAATTTCTGCTCTGAGTTTTGGCTGCTTTCATTGGAAGATGGGACAGAGTCCATCGGATGCCCTTCACCGTGCAACTCAAGGTGATGCCCATGCATGCCCTTCACCGATCCAGAGTTGAATCGGCCACCCTCTCCCCGAATACGCTTCATCGCGTGCATGTGTCGACTCTCGTGAAGGTATTTCTGTGATGGAATGAAACATCCCACTCCTGATGAAATCTTATATGGTTGATCAGATTTTTGACAGCTGAGCGGACAGAGCCTAGGCCTATCAAACAACTGACAGTTTTACTTGAGCAATGGCTCCCTAAGCAAAGTTGAAAACTACAATAATCTCTACACAGAATAATGTCAGCAGTGCATTTTGGATACTGTAACATCACTTTACGCACTCCCATAAAGTTCCTGCACAGATCTTTATACCTTACATCCAAAAGTGTGATGTTGAAATTTTAGGGTTAACTGCAACACCCATACATCTATGGAACAATGAGAACATGAGTATATCTTGGCATCTTACTCTTCTCTCTTTTGGAATCTTTCCATCAGCTTCCAGTTTGGCTCTGGCCTGACGTCTCTTCAGGATTCTATGGTACTGCTTGGCATTCACATATAGAGGCTCTTCTTCAAGGAGTTCTGGACCAGGCAAGGGGATGCGCTGCAGTTGAGACACTCCTCCTACTCCTGGAATCATCTGTTATGATGAAATGGAAAAGTAACATTGTCAGTGGTGTAATTTATCATCCAGTAATACATTAATTTAACACAAGGGTATATCATCCAAGCAAAAAGGAGATGTGTCATTCTTTCAAGCATACTCACCATGACAATATTGTTGCCAGACAGAGACTGCTGAGAACTGGCAGTCAGTTGAGTCGCAGTTGCTGCTGCTGCTGTTGTCACTGTTGCTTGAGTCTGGTTCGTTGTAGGCAAGTTTGTTGCAGCTGACACCAGCTGAATGAGGTTGCCTCCAATATTCAAGACTACAATGTTTGAAAAAACAAAAAAACCAGGTCACCTAACAATGATGTTTTCAAGTTGAGTATAAACCAGATGATTCCCAAAACCAGAACCATACTCAGCCCATTGACTCATCTTCATATTACTATTATCTAACTTCTGGATAATGGATTCAGATAAAGATGGGCCTATATGCACATGTTATGCTTTGATTCTAACTTTTTTAAGAAGACATGCTACTCCTTCATTTGAAAGGTCATCAACAGCAGAGTCCAAATTCAATTCCCCATCAGCACATCAGTCTCTGAATAGGGGAACCAATGTGGGGTGCTAACTGTCTCATTCCCTCCAGAGAGACATTGAATGCCAACTCTTATCAGAAGAATCACAATAGTTTGCAGGACACTCAATGTTTACAAAGTAAGCCAATCTCATGTTTGGATTTAAAAAAACTAGATGGGAAAAAGATCAATCAAGGTGAATACAAAATCATCCAAATAGGCCAGTCCCAAGGACCAAACTTCATATCAGCACAACCCTACTTACAAAGACTGAGCAAGGTCTCGAGGAAATTAGCATGATGACTCACCAGTAGGTTGTGCAGCAGCAGCAGCCTGCTGGATGATGTTGCCTTGGGTGTCCAATTGGATGGGCTGATAAACGATCTGTCCATCTTGAGACGTAGCAGCTAACAAGGTCTGGCCTCCAAGAACCATACCCCCGCCTCCTCCGCCTCCACCAGCTGTTGCAGCCTGAAGAATTTAAATGCCAATAAGTCTCCTTGGACAGTCCAGCATCAGAAACAAAGTTAATTATAGTGGTCTTTATGCTAAAGCTTGGAGAATGAAGAAGCTTCTTTTATTTATTTATAAATCATATAATGTGAAAGAAATCACATGATTGAAAGAAATGGGGCACTATCACTCATACTTTCAATAACCAGAATTTTTTTCTAGCATATGGTACAGGTGTGATTAGGACTACCTCAGCAAGTATACCTTTGCCCATTTCCCAACATTTCATCCATAAATTATTCATGTAACTTTTAAAATGTCAGAACATGGGACATTATATGCCTCATTGAATAGCTGGGGAAAGTGACTATTGCAGTCATATAAAAAAATTTATGGCAAATGTAACTCCACTTCATTTCTTGAATTTTCAAGGAGTGAGATGCAATAATGACTCCATTTAATTTGAGAACCTGAAGAATAGAGGAGATGCAGTTATATAGATGAAAGAAAAGTATAAATCTTTTACATTTTTGGGTTTCTATAAGTCCTGGCATGTGATAGATGAAACATGCAAAGAAAGGAAAAAAGTGCACTTGAAATCCATCCCAATTCTTTTGAATTCTATTTTCTAGGAAAGTCTTCATCAAGTACAAATTTGAAAGAATCTATTTCTATTTCTCAGCACTACATTCAAAATGTCAATCTCTTTAGCTCTCTCTCAGGTTTAGAATTTCAAAAGCTAGGGGGAAAATGGTCACTTAAATCCTTGTTTTTACAAGGATACTCAAAACTGTCAGATGTCTATTTACTCAGGTGACCTCCTAGTTACCACACTCTCAACCATATTCATTTGGCAAGATGTAAATGGTATTAAGATCTGCTTGAAGTATTTTAGGCTATAGGTGAAGTAAGATCATCAGTTGCTATTGGTTTTATCTAACACACCAGGCAAATCTGAAGGTGGTTGGTTCATCTCTTTGAGGACATAAGACTGTCTCATCTGTATTTCTTAAGTTAATCTGTTGCAAAGATTAGATCAGTGGTTCTTAAAATTTTACTTTGTAGACAATCATGACTGCAGAATACTGTACTTGATTAACATCCAGTAACTAATAGCATTTAAAAAAAAATCCACCAGCGAGAGAAAGCCTCTCTCAACTTTATTGGTAAACCTGCCTGTAAAAAGCCTCCTTTCTTCATTAAAAAAAGCTCCATGCATAATTACTTGGAGGCCTATCAATGTCAGTACAATTTTTTTTTCAACATTTGAGGGAATACTACTACTTATTTGGTATAATTTTTACAACTTTTGATAAATATGCACTAACTTGGTTTCTGGAACATTTCATTATGATCAAAAGTAGTGACCTAACATGATGGCATCTACAAATGCTAAAAGAGAGAAATATAATCACTACTTATAGATTAGGGGTAAATAATTGCAACTACAAGAAGAAAACCCACACTACACTGACCTGCAAACTCTGGATGGGTATAACCTGGACACCTGCAGGCAAAGCACCAGAGACTTGGATTGCCTGTCCAGGACTCGATCCTTGCACCATCAGCTGACCACCTCCGGCAACTTGAAATATCTGTTGGCAAGGTGAACTCCCCATTAGAGATCCAAACAACTCAAAACCTGTCTAACTTAATATGACAATTTAAAAATGCATTTGGCTACCAGCCAAAGCTCTACAATGTTTTACAAAGTTCTACAAAGTTCTGAAAATTGATGGCAACAGTACTTTCAAAACTGGTAGTGGTGCCAACAGCATTTCCAAACTGGGACAACTGCACAAATACACATTTATGATCTCTCATTATTTTTCTTTTTCTGATGATGTTCAGTGTTACCAGCAAAGGTTGAACAGATTCATTCTCATTTCATTTTTGCATGAAGAGGTACAAATCAGATTCAGGCTTACCAAGTAGGGATGTTTCTTCCTTATCTTATATCATTTTTACTTGTCCCATCTTCACAGTCCCATAATTCATTTAGAGCCGATTATTTTTCTTGGACATGGCAAAAAAACAAGAATAAAAATGTCTACCCATTTCTAAGAGAGGCACAATTTTCAAAATCCTGTCACTGAAACTTACTCTGCAATGCTAAAAGTATCTAGAAACCATACAAAATGGAGGTTCAAAGTATCAGCAGGTCTAATGTTCACTAGAAACACAATTGGTGAGAAAAAAAACTACTGCAACATGTTGAGCTATGCTGTCCACTAATTCCAAATAGTATTTCAATGAGATCCTTTTGCATTTCATCATCACTAATTCTTGCAGCTGATGTTGACAACAATAGAAGACTGCAGGACTTGCTTACAGATTTGGTGCTCCACATGGTCTTAGATGTGTTCAATTGAGTAGGTGAGTGCTCTCTGTGCTGACTGCGGCAAATAGGTTCATAACAAAATGGACAAACCACAAACTAATATTTTATGCATCATGAGAGGGGGTATTGTCTTGCTGGGAAGCACACCAAGGCACTTAATAACGACTCCACCATAGCTCCTGGAAGAAGCTCAGCCATAACAAAATAGATGAGAATCCCTCTAGAGCACTGTGGAGCTGGTGGACATCACGCCCTAGGTGTCATAACAGGTAGCTACCCCATATTTGGTCTGCTGATACCTTGATCCTCAAATTTGCATAATGTCTGGATTCTTTGGCAAGGCAGAGTATATAAGCATCATACAGAGGCCTGATGGTTTTATACATATATAGTTTGGTAAAGTGTTGCAGAGACTTCAGGTTGCACCTACTTACAGGTTCCAGTAAAGCTTTGGTCCACTTTGGCAAAGCAAACTTCTCAAGCAGGCTGAGGTCAACTTCTCATGTTGGTACATCAAGGTTTCTCTAAGATACTTTGCCATAAGACATTGCTAAATTTATAGACAACAACATGGAATCCCATAATTGTTATCTTGAAGAATCCCGTGAGAGACTCTTTGTTAGGGGGTATAGGGAAAGGTCTGGTCTGCAATCCTGCATTTCCTTGGGAGATTTATCCACTTATTTTTTATCAATTGACTTTACATTTCCAAAAAGACCTACTATTTTATGATGTTTACAAAAGCAACTGAAACAGTCTGGGTTTTCATTAATAAATCCTCTAAGACTGTGGCCTGGCATTTGCCCATATTGTATCCCAACCTAGAGACATCCAATAAGTTTCAGTTATTGCCTTGCCAGCAGGACCTCACCTGAGCTTGTACAGCTTGTGGGTTACCGGAGACTTGGACAGCAGTAAGGGGGGCCGTCTGAAGTAATGCCATTTGGCTTCCATCTGCCGTTTGTGTCGTCTGCTGAATGGTTTCCATCTGGAGATTAGCTCCTTCCCACTGAAGAACCTCCTGTCTTCAGTAGGTCTCTGCCAGAGTGAATGCCAAAAATTCAAGCATCATGTTGGTCATCATATGCGTCGTTGGATAGGTCGAAATATAGAAAAGGGCCAGGGTTTTTGCTGAGCCTAGGCCTAGTTCAACATCATCCAAGGCTGACAGGCCCATCAAAAAACATGGTCCTTGGGCTATTCCAATATGGTTCCAGACAAAGCCAACGATGAGACCCTTCCCCCCAAAAAGAAACCTCTGTTACCAATCCTAATAAACCTATACACCTACTTCCAGAGCCTACCTTAAGCATGGTGCCCTTTAGAACGGCTGTGAGCTTGAAAGAAGGGTTCCAACGAACCATGTCACCCTCTCTGGCACCCAAGGATTTACGAACTCGCTCAACGTTAACGTTAGGCCCAAAGAGTGTTTGAAGGGGACAGATAGATCACCACGTGGACTCAAGGGTCAACCTTCCCGGGTGCAGTGATTCCATTCGTTCTAAATGAATGTGTAGAGATAATTTGTGGACTTACATTGGGTATTTCCGTGAAGGTTCCCCAATGATTGGTCGAATACGGAACACCAATGGAGGGCGAAGAGAAAGGGAAGACGCCGAGCCAGTATTGGTGCTGTTCAGGGACTGGGCCTCACTCCCCGCATGCCAATTTGCCCCGTGCCTTCCCAGGCTTTGTCGTCGGGGCTTTGGCGAGCCGAGCCCCCGAGTCTGGTTGGAGGACCTTTCTGATTCCACCGCCTCTCCTTCCACGTGTCCAGTTCGCGGTTCTCTTTCGTGGCTGGGTTTTTATTTCGTTGGGATCGCGTGACGGTGTGGCTTGTCGGCTCCGACTGGCGATTGCAGGTTCGCAGTTGAAGGAACGAAACCTTATGCTGATATATCTGCGGACGTTTTTTCGGCTACGAACCAGGAGGCATCAGTATGTACATTTACATGAACAAGAGAGTATAACTTTGAGTAAAACGGCAGATATGCAATTCGGAAGATACGAAGAGAAAAAGAGAAAAGCGGGACTGCCACGGATGCAAAAACTGTAGGTTCAATTCTTCATGCTGGACAGGTAGTGCTTTTAGCTTCTCGTGCATCTTTCGAAACCACAGCTATTTTAGCTTCGAAAAGTATTGACAGTTACAAAAGAATTCAGATTGGGAATGCGAAAAAAAAATGACTTTGCGATGTGATCAAGAGGGGGAAAAGAAGTGCACATACGGCAACACTGCCGCATTCATCGATTCTGAGGGGGAGTGAGGGGAGGCGGGGGAAGAGCAGAGGTTCACGCTCCCTCCTCGGCGCACGCACGCACACGAAACGCACCTGTTCTTCCGTTACATGCTTGCCTGGGGACACGCACCCGCAGCTCGCTTTCGTGCTCCGTCACTGACAATGACGAAGGGCAAGAATATCATTAATCATTCTCCAAGGCAGCAATATTGCGACGATGCCTCATGGAAGTCTCTTTTCCATTCTGTATTCCAAATGAAGGCACACTGTTTCTGGATTGAATTCGTACCCCGTATGGGAGTGCTTCCGTCGATTACAGGTTGTGACATCTTACACGTGGGTAGTTTTGTCCATCACCTGCTGAAGCGGAACCTCTGGAAATTTGTGTTTTCTCCATTCTCCACCATAGGGGGGGGGGGGGGGGGGGGGGGGTACGAATTCAATCCGGTAAATGTAATTGACGCTCTCTTGGTCAACGACTGCAAGCTGCTTACATAATTAGAATCAAAACGGCATAGTCAAAAGCAGGAACTCATGATGGTCGGGCCCAAGATACTTACTTTTAGATACGAAAGGCTGCATTCCACAACTATCTGCACGAAAGATAAGAAGCAATGCTTAGTCTACGGGAGTCGCGCCTCGAATGTTTCATCGACAATGTATATGCATGTTCTGAAAGTTATTGTGGAGTATAATTCCTTTGCTGGCACCAATTAAATTGAACCGGTGTGTTCAGTCTCTATGGGGCGAATTTGCCCTTTCTAAATGTAATACTTTTTCGTAAAACTAGAATTAATCAATCACGCTGGTTTCATCAGGGAAGGTCCCATGTCGTTAGCATGAATAAGAGAGGCTTATGCTTTCTTGGTGAGAAGCTGTTCTTATGCTCGGTAGAGTCTTACGCGGGGGGAAGGGCTAGGACGATTTGAACGACCTAACAAGCAAGCTCGCAGCCCTTGTAGGGCTCTACCGAACACAGGAATAGTTATTCACCTAACCATCAACCTCTCTTAGCAATTATTCATGCTAACGACGTAAGATCTTTATCGATGAATCCAGCGTGGTCGATGTCGTCAGGCTTCATAAAAGAAGTATACAAAATACAATACAAAATCGACGTTTTCGCCCCTCTCGGCTACATGCACCAGTCTATCGAAATAGAGTAAGCGAATTGCTGTACTGCACCACAAGGCCTTTCAGGATATATAAATTTATTCAGTGAATCACGTGCAGCACTTTAGGGCATTTTCCTTACGTTCCATTATGAGAAAAGAGTTGGCTCCTTTAAAACTTTGGAATTGGTGGATGGCCCCAACAGATGCATCAGAACATCACAGCCCCATCTGGGCTCTAATGAATAAAACGGCAGTGATGAGGTGTGATAAAGAGTCAGATTTATTACAGCAGCTGTCCCCATGGGTCAGTGTATACTGACTGAACGGAAAAAAAAACCAAGAAAACCACACTACAGACTGACTAGGGGGATGATGAATGATGCCAAAGACAAGAGTTTAGAAGCTGCAATCAGGAGACTGAAGCGTGAGAGAAAACCAAACAACTTGAAACAGGGAAAGTGAAAATGAGCAGGAAAAAGGGGGGCATTCAACACCACAAAACCACCATAATATGCAACTAGTGACAAGAACATAAAGGAAAAGAAATGATCGTGTTACATCTCCTGGTTGAATGAGATTTTTTGTACATATCATATCACTAGACATCAGACAATGCGTGAAAGCCAGAAGCAAGATGAAAAAAAAAGGGGGGACCAAAAGTCTAGGAAATTCCAAGGATGCTTTGAGATTGGAGGAAGAAAAAAATTGGAATCCAGCAATCAATAAATGTCTTGGGGGATCATCACAATAAAGCAGTAATCAGTACAAATTATTCGTGATCATGAAATTTTCCTCACCCAGACACAGTTTAAAATCTCTGTCCTCCATTATGAAAAAGAATGAGAAGTACAATAACGATTTTACTTCATGCAAGGTGCAAGAAAGATTCACTGGATTTGATCACAAGATTGAGCGGGCAGTACAACCTCTCGGAGGCGACTGTCGTGCCCTCGCGAGACGGAATAGAAATAGAAAATACAGGTTTCTCTACGATAAGGAGCTCTTCCCTCCATTACGCAATGCTGCCCATGGGACAGCACAAATTGATTTTCTGTGGTCTCATCCAAAAGGCAAGGGGACTCTTGAATCTAACAAAAAAAAAAGTGCATCATGGAAGAAAGAGAAGATTTCACTGCCAGGCTAATTTGGCACAGTTTCAAGGAGAAATAAATGGGATCCGATAATCAGGTAGATGCAACATGGATTATGAGTTTATCAGTGAAGCACAGCGTTAACAGTCTCGCCTACCACCTTTGACAGCTAACTAATACAGCAGGCTATCAACAAGAGAAAACAGCCACACAGCAGAAAAGGTCCCCAGTGCAAGTAGCACAAAAATCTCCAAATGACATCTAGTTGCTCCATGATGCACAAATGAACTACTTCCAAATATATGTAGTCTATTCATGGATGAATCAAATTTCGGAGAGTAATGAAAAAATGTTATCTTTTGTTTGGAGAGATGATATGTGCAAAAACTGCTTTGACATGTCATACTATACAGTTGAAAACCCTTGCCCGCTTTTGTGTTTTCACCAGGTATCACACAGAAGCTGTACACACTTGAGAAGCACTGCATCCAGAGCCATTAACTTGGATTCAATCTCCTTCCCAAGTTGTTAAGTTGGATGCAAATCACAAGTGATTCAATTGATCTAAGAGGAGATGAAAGTGCACAAGAGAGGTGAGTATTTCCTCCATGAAGGACATGCAACAAACTTCATGCTATGGTAAAGGACATTAGCCAGCACAACACGTTGCCGTCCTCATCAAGAACAACTACATGTATATCACACAAGATCCATATGGACAACGATTTGGTGATTCCATATGATATTATATATAGCAGTGCATAAAAAAAGAACAAAAAAAAACACCACCAGATTTCACTCCCTATGACAACTTCGATATAAAAACCGAATCTCGTATGTACAGAGACCACCACCGCCGCACAAAAGCAAGCTGAGGGACGAAAAAGGGAGCGAATTGCAATTCGAAAGACATGAAGTGGAACAGCAACTACAAAAATTATTGAGTGCACACAAAACATTTTTTTTTCAGGGCCTTTGCTTGCCTCTCTCTGATTATACAGAGTGATTCATGACTGGATGCACATATAATAAAACGTATTAATAGCAAGCAGGGATGAGAGAAATGCTCTTTGGGATCGGCATTGCCATATAAACACGCTCACTCACACAACAGGTACAGGCGACCAAAAAGGGAGACAGAGGAATATAGCCTCCCAAATGAATTTCACCACAGACCATTGATATTAGAATCATTACTAATGCAAGGACATTCACTTATATGCAGTACAATCCCCAAGTCCCAGAACATGAGACACTAGTCACACTATGACACAGGACCAATGCAGATATGGAAAGCAGGTATGATCCTAGACTGCTACAATGGCCAATAGAGACCGAAATAACATGACAATTGGGACTGTGAAATCTACCTATGGTTCTGTCAAGCATCTATGCAGATCCTTACTGTCATTCCTAAACTTCCCTGAGAAAAATTCTACCAGTGAATACTTTTTTCTTCCTGTTCTCATGAACCATTGGGGGGAGGCAAGAGGATGAGAGAAGAAAATGGTCAGGCTTCATAAGACTGCGGACGAAGAGACAAGGAGAACATATCATCACACAAGATACGAGATGATCAGCACCCTGAACTGTAGGAAGGTTCCGAATCTATCACATATGCAACACTTGGTTCTCCCTTCCATTTTGGAAGTCTTTGCTAATAATATCTCTAAAAAAAAATTTACTGGAGAATCCTAGTCACATTATCTACTCTTTTCCATTTGATTACTCCTAGCATGCCTTCAATTGAGTATTGTCCTCCTACAAATGGAGTGACAGATTGAAAAGCGACAGTTGGGTGCACTGATGCACGGCTTTCACTCGAGACATGATTAACATGTTCTGCCATATTTTCTACTTGTTAAGCCTGTAAAGCATCATGTGAGAAACAACAACAGCAAGGCTACTCAAGGAAAGGCCTATAAAATTCAAAGAAGACATTCAGGGAAAACCAATGCCACAGCTACCACAACTTATGGATTCCCAAGAAAGCACAACAGAAGCTAATAAATTACACCATAACAACAAGTTCAGACATCAACTGAGCAGGCTAAACAAGCAATAGTGTGTGATCAAAACCAAAAAGAGGAATATTTGTACACCCTTCGCTTCGGATCTGTCTTTGCCGCTCACGAGACAACCGTGTAACAGTCCAAACGTATCCTCCAATGTTCAGACACAAATTTCGTCTCTCTGGACCAAACTGAACCGACGCAAAAAACCAAATCGCACATAGAATGCACTGGGATCGCATGTGTTTTTTCTCCATTTGGAGATGAGACTGCCCACTTTTCCAAGTTCCTTCACTCACCAAACAGGTGATAAATTTGGGCCTTAGCAGGATTGATGGCATATGTGGCCGTTGCATAAGGGCTGGGCCCAGCAGGCGTTGTGTGAAACGCCGGCTGCAAGTGTGCAGGCAGCGGCTGCGTATGACCATGAGATGTGATCGGTCCAGTCACCTGGATGCGATGCTGTGATCTCATCCCCTGACCACCTCCATTGCCCCCTCCTGCATTGTGATGAGCTGGTGGTGGCAAAGCCCTGCAAATGCATAACATGACTTATGAAGAGGGATGCTATTGATAATTTACTGGGAGGATAAAAAAGCTGATGTTGTCCATATCAGTTTTATCAGAAAACCAATGCAACTAGCTCACCAATATCCAAAGTTCTCTTTTAAACATTGGTTTTTAGTAGTGCTTGAGCCAACAAGAATAGAGGGTGGGGGTAGGCACAGGGGAAAAAGCTTTCCATTTTCAAATGTATTAGTAATTCTCTGACAATGGTGCAGTTGACCTGAGGGTGAGTGGAAGGAGGTGGGGAGACCTAAAGAAATGGAAAACTGAGGGAGAGATGCATCACAAAGGTTATGTGCGATAGGTACTTCTGCTCGCTGAGAAAGGACAAGTCCAGCACCAAGTGTAAGCATGCTTGATCATCTCAGTGGGAAACTTCAAGATGATCTAGAGTGAATGTCAAACTAGGTCGAGTGAGCAAAAATGCACCATGCGTTACTCTCATTCTCCTCAAGGCTGGCCCTGCCCAAGATCCATAAGCATCTGAGCACTGATTTAACCTCATTTTAGCAAGATAAAGGGTTCTTTAAGCTAAAGAGTTCTTTTCCCCACAGGAGTCCATGGTTCCTTAAAGGACAGTTAACTAAATTTTTCAGCATTAAGGCCTCATTCTTTTGTCTTTATATGGACTGGGGGTGTGAATCAAATGCAGCTCTCCCCAACAGATACATTTGGAGAATTCTGATATAGGCACAAAAGGAAATGCTATGCCAACTGTCAGTCAGAAATAGCCTCTCCACTTCGTGTTTGATCCAACTTCCAATTTAAAAAGTTGAATAACAAGACTCACCTTATATTATTTCCTTTACTTTTTCTAAAAGCTATGAGGATTGGCCTACTACATGCTGATTAGCATGCCTTCCAGTCCCATAACACTGGGCTCAGTGAGACATTCATCATGATTACCAGTTATACTGATGAACATCAGTTTATTGGGTATCAGTAAAAACTCTGTAACATCCCTAAAATCCCTAAAAACTGTAACATCCCTACTTATGAACAAGTCTACCTCTTCACTTTTTTACAAGGTATAATTTCCTACAAAAGAAGAGAAGATAGTTTGAGCTACTGAAGGAGTGTAGTTTAAGTAGATGGATAGTCAGGCAAAGGCATGTGAACGAATGGAACAACCAGCACCATTAATGGCATCATTACCTTCATTACTGTGCACTATATCTTATTTTCCTCTTCAGATCTTTTATGAAAAGATTAACTGCCAAAATCAAATTTGCAGGATCCCAATGAACTGGCATTTCTTTGTGTGTCATGTGATTAAAACATGACTTCTCTACTGGTTCTCTCACCCAGAAAAAGAGACAACAGGATGTGTGGTAGGAGTGAGGTAGGCTGCAGAGAGAGGAAGAGTTGTGGCAACCAAAAGAGGTGCAGCCCCATGATGACCAGTTGACGTGTGATTGAACAGTGCCGCTGCTGCAGCAGCAGCTGTCGTAGGAGAAATGGTTGCAGCACTGGCTGAAGCCCCACCAACCATTCGGGGTGACATGCCCGAGTGATGCGGCCTGTAAAACAGTCACATACACTTCAAAATAGACTCTGGAGTATACCCTTGAAGAGAGAGCCTGACAAGAACTGACACATATGTCTGATGGGCTGGCCAGGGTTTCATGCCCCCAGCTCCATTGCGATTCACATGAGCCAATGGCGGATGTCCTCCAATGACATCGTAACCTCGAAAAGCTGTTAAGAAAGGTCAATAACATTAATCATGGAATTCAAGCAAGTCATGAAGGATGTAAGAAACACAACAGTCATTTGTAAGAATTATTGTCACAGAGTACCTTAAATCAGCAACTGAAACTCCTAGAGTAAGAAATATGAACTGCATCAAATGGGAGACAAAGCAACTTACATGAAGTTGACATCTCCTTTCCCAAGAGCATAGAGGGATACATGTCCCTTTCATTGCTTGATATGTATCCGTTCCGAATTGAGCCCCATGCCAAGTTCCGTTCCCTTCCATGATTCAAGTCAATATTCCTCATGTCTCCATGTTCTCTGAAGAAAATTTAATGGAGAACTCATAATGTTAACATAAGCACTTCATTCAATTGATGGAGTAAGTGATGGCAGACCTTCCATGATTGAAATTTTGATAAGGAACATTCATCTTATAATTGATATCTCCATCACCAGAAGATGACACTTCAGCTTTCACTAAACAATCTGATTGTGCCTTAGCCAGGATCCTTTTCTTCTGAGACAGGCTGCATTGAAAGAAAACATGCAACTTGTCGAATATGGTAGGAATCATAGTGATTTCAAGTATTCAAGTACCCACCTTGCTGCATGCTGTGGATTATACTGTGGGATGTTATACTTCGGCACTGAAGGATTGCCAAGGAGGAAATGTAGCTCATCTGGTTCGCATTTGATGTTGGGCTTATCCTCATCACTGTCAGGAAGAGTGACACAAGAGATCATTGGATCCTGAGGTGTGAGGGCCATCACACTGGGACAGTTTCCACCCTGTCTCTGGTACTCAGCTGCTCGGCTTGAACACATGCTGCAATCACAATTCACTTGCCTGTTGAAAGGCCACGAAGAAATCACCTCATTTCCAATTCCTTACCAAACACCTTTCAAGTGTTTTTCTCCTTTCACTTACTCTTTCTTTCCAGTAACATCTTTGGACATTCCTTGTTGCATATTTGGCTCTTGAATCTGTGGCTCTTCATCACTGCTGTCCGATATCGTGATGACTGAGACAGCTGGAGAGGGGGTATCTTGGATGGTAATGGTGGCTTGAGGCTGCTGCTGCCTACGGGGCTGTTGTTTACTGTTGTGTCTTCCAGTGGCTGGGACTGTCCCAATAGGAGGATGTGGGCTTGGAGGGCTTCCTCCATGAGGTGCTCCTCGTCCCTCCCTCCCATATGTGACCATGTTTTGCGAACCTAAACAGTAGTGGCCAATGTCAGTATAGCTTATGTAAAAATTTAGAAGTTTGTTTTGAAGAGAAATTTGAAAAGAAAAACACAGGCTTCCAGAAACAAACCTGCTGGAGCAGCTGTTGGTGGAGTGCCTTCTTTCACACGCTTCTTAACAGGACTAAAATGTGGGACCATGGCCGAATCCTTGGCACGTCCGTTTGGGGGATACAGAAAGTTTCCATTACCACTGAATGCCCCAAGAAGGCTGATATTGTTATTGCTATTGATATTGTTTCTCCCTCCAGATCTCTTTGGGTTCTGATGATGAACACTGTGGTACTGGATAAGCAGCTGATTCTCATTAGCAGCAGCTGCTGCAGCAGCAGCAGCGGCAGCAGCAGCAGCAGCTGCTGCAGCTGCATTGCGCTGTCTGTGGTAGTCTGGGTACATGTCAGCAGCCAATTCAACAGGGAATACTGCCGTAGTGTGATGATCCTGGAATTAAGCATCACAAGTGATAAGTTTGGACATTACAGAAAGGTATGTAAATGCACTTACAGGGCAGGATCATCTTACAGGCAAAAGTGTGCTGCTATCCACAAGGAAGGTGTGTCGCCAAGTGTCTGCTGTGGCATCTGGAAGTAGAGCTGCTTGTGCAGCAGCAGCAGCAGCTACAGTGGAAGTTTGTGTTGGAGGCCAACCTGGGACCAGCATACCACGATGTCCTGTTGCCCAAGATGGCTGCACATTCTATGAATAGAAATACAGGAGACTTTGTCATAGCTTCTTAACAAGCCATTGAGATAAGAAGTCGCAATGAGCTTATGCCACTGACACTACAATCTATCTCACAAACTTCTCCTTACTGAACAACTAGGGAGATGAGGCTACTTACAGTCAGAAGCATCTGTCTTCCATTCTGCTCCACCATGGAAACAGGCACATACTGTTGTTGAGGTACCTGGGAAAAAATGATGTCCAAGAAATCCACTTAAATCATCAAAAAATGAAAATCACAAAGCATAACGAATGATATGCAGGAAACATTTCTAATGTATCTTTCAGTTGAGAAAGATAAAGGTCTTATGAAATATGAAGGCCATCCTAGACCTAAAATACTTTAGCTGAGAAACCAACTCAACACACATCATTAAGTGACTTAAGACCCACCTGCTGTTGTATCAAAGATGTAGCTGGAATTTGGAGCTGAGTAGCAGGGGGAGGAGCAGGGGGTGCCATGTTTGGTGGAGGCTGTTGAGCTGCAGCCGCAGCCGCAGCCGCAGCTACCACAGCCATGTGAGGATGGGTCACCTTGGTTGCAGGACTAGCTGCATTAGCTAAAGCCTGGTATGCTGCAGCCACTGATGGAGTGCACAGCAATGATGACACAAATGATGCAGGTGCTGGTGGAGGAGCTGTGGCAACTTGTTGGGCGGGGCCAGCAGCTGGAGCTGCACCCGCTGCCACTGCAGCATACTGTCGAGCTGCAGCAGCAGCTGCTGCTGCAGCGGCAGCTGCACTTCGCCCAGTCTGTGCTGGAAAAATTGCTGCTGCAGGATACTGCAAAAAATTGTTTTCCAAGATCATAGCACTTCATGATATTACAACCATTACATACTTAAAATTATAAGCTCTATGTGAAATACAAATTAGTCAAGGTCCTATACAGAAATGTATATGTGAAAAGCAAATACATGAAGAAACTCAATGCATAAGCAAAATTAACCTCCATAGTTATGAAATGATGAATAGACTCAACAACATATTTTGGGTGAAATGTTCAGCGTTTCTCTATCAGTGGTGGCTTGTGATATGTAGCAGTAATTGTTCGTTGGAAACAGGAGGCTGCTCTCCTGTCTCCACTGACAAACCAATACTGCTGCCTATCATGAGCTGCCACTGTTCTTCATGTCCTTTCCACATATGGACTTCATTTAAAACTTAATCTACATTCAATTTGGCCTATACACTTCATGTCTCACATTGGATTAGATCTAGTGATTCCATGGCTATGGAGATCATAATTACATCAATGAATATCAATCTTTGACTATGTTATCTTAAACAGCATATTGGTGTTTCCATGTGCTACCAATATATTGAGCATATTTACATGTTCTACAATCAAACACTTAATTTAACTATCTGGGAATCCTTTGAATCAATCTTGAATATTTTTTCTTAAATAAATGCAAGAGCCCTGGTCCATATCTTCTTACACTTGTTTATTAGGACTCCTCCAACATATAAAATTAAGTTCCACTCATTGTCAGATCTACTCTGACAAAGAGACAATCTTTAGAAGACATTTATGAAGCATCATTTAAGTAAACTTTCATTCTGTACACAGAAAATTACCAAGTGTTATAATTGCAGAATGGTTTAAATTGCAGGAAAATAAAGTTGAGTTGCTGGGGCAGATTGTCATTTGAATCCAAGCATTTAGAATGCCTCCAAAGAGGTATTTAGGCAACTTAAAAGGTTTCTTTACCATAAGTCAGGGGCACTTAATACTTTTTCTCAAATTGGCATAACCAAGTCCATGTCAACTGGGCTTCTTTAACTTGGTTAATTGAAGCTAACTATTTTTCAATTTAGCAGAATTCCAAATTATCCCCAAGATCCTAAGAGCGGTAGACTTCAGATCTATTAGATTATGAATTAGATATCAATCCAATTCATGCTACAATGGGTGGCTCTTATTGTTATCACTGGTTAATATTATCAGCCATTTATTATCAAAATGTGAAAACCAAACCAAATCCTATATTGACCATAATATTTTTTTTGGGCTAATATTACCAACTCCACCAGCTGCTGTTATCAAAACTTTCTACCAGTCTAACTTTCTCTTTCTAAGTCATAAAAATAACCATATTCAGAACTAACTTCTGATTTAAATATTTGCATTTTGTATCATACAGGACACAATTTTTCATTATTATATTATGTTCATGCATACTTTTTCAATTGAATTAATATGACTGAATGAACCAATAAACTGAAAATAAAATTTTAAACTACCATATGTTTCCAGGTTTTATTCCTTACTTTGTTTATCCTAAGATGGGTGGGGTAATCCTTGGCGATCACTGCGTATTGTTATAAGCCAGGTAATGTTATAGAGTTCTTCATGCACCAATGTGATCACAATAAGTGGCACCTACAGTACTTCAATTAATGCATCAGCCACCTGCACCATGAAACTGCTCCTAAACCATTTCAATGTACACTAAACAGAAATAGTAACAGATGGAATCAACAACAGAGAACTCACTTGATTTGCAAGGGTATTATTGAAGGCAAGAGCAACTCCAGGTGGTCCAGCAGAAGTGGGAATGAAATTTGCAACTAATGGAGGTGGGGGAGGATGAGAATGACTGTAGAGGGGGTTCGGACCACGGTATTCCCTCTTACAAACTTCCATCATCTGCACAGAAGCCTTCACATTGGTACAATGAGCATAATCAGCCAGATGTGCAAGGGCAACAAATGGATGATGCAACCCCTCAGCTGGTGATATTCGTCTCTCCTATGACAGACATGGAAGTAAGTCAACAGGTAATCTCACTTTTGTATGTGATTTGGCAATAAGATATGAACCTGATCCATGGTGAGCATTCTTTTGAGGAGATCGATGAATTCTCGTCTATCAGCTTTCTCAGCCAGCAACTCTCCCCCCTCAACATCAGTGGGACAGTTCACTTGACCAATGTCATCAAGACAGTTGAAAATATACTTGCGAGCCTCTTTGCTCTTGATTGATGTCTCAAGTTCATATTCCTCAGGAGTCTGCAAACAAACCAGGGAGGGATAAGCAACCAGGTCATCCCCTAAACAACTGTATCTGTTCCAAAGAATGAGAAATAAAAGCATACTGACCTTTAGTCTCCAGAATGGATAAGAGCTTTCAAGATCTCGATAGAAGAACCTCCTGGTTTTTGAGGCATTGTTCAGCATGTGCTCAGGTGGGAGGCCTTGAGTTTGGCTAATGTATCGGATCTGGTCGTATTCTGAGCTCCCAGGATAGAGTGGCCAGCCCAAGAACAGCTCAGCCACAACACACCCAAGAGACCACATATCAATTGACTCCCCAAAAGGAAGACCTGAAAATGAACAAATAAAGGAATAACAGATTGAAAGTCAGTATCCCAAATGCAGCCTCTAGATGCAAAAGAAATGGGGAATAAATGAGGGAAAAGAAGATAAAACTTCATGAGCCACACACAATAAATAGCTTAAGCTAAAATTTAAAAAAGCATACAGCAGGTATCAATCTCTGATGGTGTTTTTCATATTCTATACAGACTATGGCTCAAACAGGCAAGCCAATCACTACCAAAGTTAACATTTACAAGAGTCAATTTCCACATATTAAGCAAATTCCCATAGAGGAAACTGGGGGAGGGGGGTGCAAGTGGTGAGGGTTCCATTGAGTTCACTTCTAATGGACAAAGCAAACAAATTCATAGGCATACTTTGACTTTCATATAACCTTTGTAAAGGATGTAACAATAATCCCTCAATGACACCATTCTCCAATAGCACATCTTTAACATTGCAAGGAATATGAATCTGAAAATGAAGATGCGTGACTTCCACTTTGACTTCCAAATCACTCCCGATTCAAAATTCACTGCCATACGCATTTTTATTTACATGACTTGTTTTGCATAGACCTTATAATGTTCTGGAGGTCCTTCCTTATGACTGAATCTTTCCTCTAAAATTTGGCATAGGTCCCAATATATGCAACAGTCACTTAACATTGGCCTGGTCATTGCTAAGCAATTTGATCAAATCTTTCCTCCTTGTATGAGAATCTGTAGGTTAAATATGCTGATGACATCCAATCCTCCCACCTTCCTTGTTTTCAATTGACCCCAAGGTACAGTTGCAGGTTAAGTAGGGTAATGCTGAGGCTAAGGCCTCATATCACACTAAGATTGCTGCAGACAATCCCATTAATTAGAATTAACAGGGTTAATTTTTTTCAATGATCTAACTTCCTCCAAGGGTGTTTTCAAACTTCTGCTGACTCATCTCCTGCAGGGGTAGTGTAAATTACAGATTCTAATTGGGGTTGTCACAATACTTGGCCGGTAGCATCATTGGTTTAATTATGCATTTACAGGCATTAGCAGGCAGAGAAGGAAAGTAATAAAAAATCACAGGTACACAGAGGTGATGACACAACTGAACTGGGAAAACTTTAGCCAAAAAAAATATTAACAAGGCACAAAGATGACTGAAGTCACAATAGTGCAAGGCAAAACAGAGCAAGAAGCAGGTTCTTTTTTTCATATTATTTTTTACTCCTCCATCCATTTGTTATGGAATAGGCAATACCAAATAAATTTTGGATCATGCGAATTTGGTCTTGGGTACTGGGTCCAATACCGACAATATTATTACATAATCTTTCTTTTCATCCACAGATGTAAACACTTCACCATTACTTGTCCAGTTTGAATTTTCATTTCTAAAAAATCATCATAAGATGTCAAAACAAAATCTACAATTTACAGAACCAATTTTTAAGAAATAAAATCTCCATGAAGTGAATGCATATAATAAATATAAGGTTTCATTCAAATGAAACCAGACCGTGGTCTCAACCGGGAAACCACAGCATACAAGCTACACAAAAGCATCCTGGGCCTGGAGTACAGTTTGAACACACACCTGCAAACCACTAGTTGGCAGGGTCATTGCCCTACCAGCCACAATGCCACTATGCTTGCCATCTCCTTGGTGGTCTTTGTCTGGGTTTCAATTGAGCAATCCTTATATGTGCTAAAAATTATACTTTTTCAAGTATAGACATGATGTACAGGGCTAGTCAAAATGATTGCAGCGGTTTCAGAAAATTACTACAGGTTTATTATTTGACATATACTTACAAGATTGCACAGATATATAAACAAATAGTGAAAGTTTATGTAAACACTAAAAAAAACGTTCACTATTTGTTTATATATCTGTGCAATCTTGTAAGTATATGTCAAATAATAAACCTGTAGTAATTTTCTGAAACCGCTGCAATCATTTTGACTAGCCCTGTATATCATACAGGAGGAACATGCTAAAACAAGCAAGGCCAAGTCATAAACAATGCAAGGAGTAAACTTTCTCCATCCTGTTAATCATTGTACTGAAGGCTTTGCTGATGATACTAATCAGACAATATCAAAAACCCTCAAGGACACCCCAGCATCATAGCTTCCCATTCTAGCAAATATACATCCGCCAAACAGCATCCTTCCAGGAACCCAAGCGACTGGTCGACAACCCCAACCTTCCGATTCACATTTACCTGGCTACAGTGCCAAAGATATCCTACCTGAAGCCTTTCTGGGTGATCACCCACCACCAAGAAGACCCTCACTATAGCACCAATGACACCTGGTGACAATTGTGGCCAATGTCTAATAGACAAGTTTGATGGTGGAATCTCTGAAGTACACTCAGTTCCAGATTTTGTTATTGAATGCTTATCCAACCTCAAACTAAATGTATAAATTGTTGCTCCCCAGCCATACAAAAAGTGCAACACTGGAGTTTACTATACTAGGGTCTTGACCTAAGATACACAACAAAACTGCCCTAGAAGGATTAAAGGCATGGTCTCGTGAAGTTTTGTTTCCCCACAATTAATAACTCACCTAGGATGATTTCAGGTGCCCTGTAGTAACGGGACTGCAAGTAGGTGTTGCATACTGCCTTGCTCACATGAGATGCACTTCCAAAATCAATCACTTTCACTCTGTATGGTTCTCGTTGTGGGTTCACAAGCATGATGTTCTCTGGCTTGAGGTCTGCATGTATCAAGCCCAATTGCTGCAAGGCAGACATACCTCATAAGGTTACCATGCCCTTTAACTACCAGCATCATAAACACCACTTTTAAAATACAGGGAGTACCAACCTTCAACTTGAGCAGTGCTGTAAGCACCTGCTGAAGAACAGGCCTGATGCATTTCAGTGGCAATGGAGTGAACTTGTTCTGCTTGAGGAAATCATAGAGGTTCTGTTCCAACATTTCAAAAACCAAACAAGTATGGTTTTTGTGAGAGAAGCACTCATGTGCTCGCACAAAGTTGTATTCATCGGCACTCTCTTGAGAAAGACGCTGCAGGATTTGAACCTAAGGAGGAGCCAAAGAATCTCTTAATGCAAGTTTTTACAGATAATATGTTTATGTTAACAGGTTAACATATGTTTATGCCCCTCACCTCAATCTGGCCTTGTCGGGCATAGGAAGGATGATTCTTGAGAATCTTGATGGCAACAATCTCATTTGTACCCTTCTTCCAGCACTTGACCACCTGGCCAAAAGTGCCACGGCCAAGGAATTCCAAGACCTCATAGTGGTTATTGGTGTGTGAAGTCAGCACCTCGTGCTGCACCAGTTGGTAGTCTCCATCACCCCCACTTGAGGAATGATGGTGTTGGTGGTGATGATTGTGGTGATGGGCAGTGGGTGCACCACCCACCACCTTGGTGCCTCCCACCCCTTGCGTCGTGTTTGTGGTCGTCCGAGTGTTCCCGGTCGTATCACCTCCTCTCCCGCACCCTCTCCTTGCATCACACGTCTCGTACTCCTCGCACTTGCGCTACCAAAGTTCAGTTTGCTGCCAATTAACAACAAGGCAGAAGAGTCACCATTTTGACCATGATAGTAACATACCTTTTGACCACACCGCTGTGATGATTGAGGAATTTCTACAGTATAAATGCGGCAGTTTCCAGGGGCACCATTCTCTGGGGATGAGCTGGAAAGTAATGAGCATTAAATATAAGAGCCAAGGAAAACTTTCCAAATAAATTTCAAAGTGTCAAAGTAAAAGAAAGGTGGTGATCCCAGAAAATAAATTAGGGTGAACACTGAGTAATAATCGGAAAGTATTGCCATGTATACCTTTGTTATTGATTTCCACTTTCACGAATTTTACCCAATTTGCAGAGGTGATTATAGCATACATCAGAAACTATAAAAGCTTACTCAGTGTATAAAATCTCAACTATATCTATTGCAATGGACTGTTCAGTAAAGCCAGGAAAAGATAGATTTTCAACAAATCTATCAATGATAATGCACTGTCTCTCACTGAATGCAGCCATTTAGGCAGAACCTCTGGGTTTAAATAAAAAAATAACTGTTAGTGAAACATGAAAACATTCTGACTGCACACTGGCAACAAAGAAAACGCATGAGACCAAGAGATCCAACTTTCTCCATAAAAAGTTTTAGCACTCTAAGCTATGCACTGAAACTATCATGAATAATGGCATAAAATCAAGCACTAAATATACCTATATAATTTGGATGAAAATTAACTACTGTGACAATGAAAAATTGAGTTGGACAATTTATTTAATATGCAGACAGATTGAATTGGTAATAGTCCAGGTAACTCCCAGATCCAGTCTGTTAAATTATAACAGACAATATAGGTTAAATGAGCTGTTTATTTCAGAACTTCCTGGGTACCTTCTGCTTTTTCATTACGTTTAATTTATCCTCTTCACACAAAACAAAATTCAAAGCTTTTTCACTTTGCCCCACTCTAAAATTTCAGACTTCTTTGTTACAAGGCAGTAGACAACAATAGAACAAATGCTTTTCTGCATGGAGAGCAAAGTTAAGCTTTTCAATGATGCCTTCACTTCTATCCCTGCATTTTATCTACTTCCCTCATTCATGAGCTATGTATTATCTCCACCACAATAATTTATCTTTAGCCTATGTGCCAATCATTAAATACATCTGTTTCAAAACAACAGGAAACACATCTTCAGAGTATGATTGCAATCCACAAGTTACCCCCTCAAAAAGTTCAATGTCAAATTGGTTAAGTAATCCAAGGAGTGGCAATATCAGTTTGCAAATAAAAGCCTTAATCATTTTTCATGCCAGAAAAGCATACAGAAACATCATGTTATCACAGAAGAAGTTAAAGGCACATGATAAAATTCACAGTGACTCCAGTCACTTTGAAAACTATTTCTGACTGAAATGTTAAGAAGTGTATGCATTTTTCAAGATGTACTTCCTTACCGATGATTGAACCGTTGAGGTCTAGCATGTTGGCTGCTGATGAAATGAGTTGCCACATGACTGTTCCCCACAGTTACATTGGACTGGGTGGTAAGGTGAATGGGATAATCCAAGCAGTGGTGATTATGATGCTCAAGCTTCCTTCGCTTTGGATGATTTACTTGGACTGATGAAGATGAGAGGGATGGCACGAACATATCATGGGTGTATCCCTAATTGAACATCAATATGACACATAAAGAGAGAGCTTTAAAAAACACTGAAAAAGGATTAAATATAAATTCCAAAACCCATGCTGATGGTGACACCTGACTGATTCAACACCAAAGCCACCAAGGTTTTAAATAATTTTTTTTCCCCAAGATCTGTATTTACTAGGGCAGCAGTACCAAAAGTTTTTTTTTTTTACCAAACCTTTTCAGCACTGTTTCCAATTGTGGAAATACCAGGAATGCCAATACCTCCTCAAATTCATGATATGGTTTTAAAGATCTATATTAACTACTGCTTACACCGGCCACATGGCCGATCCATTGATATTGCTTAAATTTCTTGTTTCACCATGGTACTGAATCTCTCTACCTATATCCCAAGATGAGATCCAAGAGGAAGGGAAGGCAGAAGCCCTTCAGACTCTTTCAAGTTATCCACAAGATATAATCTGAATCAGGGGTTAAATTAGAGACAACCACATAGCTCCTTTCTCATCTTTAAGAAATTTAGGCCTGGACGTCCAAGTGGACCTGATTTTAAGTATCTAATTCAGACATGGCATCTTTCTTTTATTTAAGCTTTCATTTTTTCCAAAAACACATGAATGCATAAGTATCAGCATTTGTCATCCCTGGATCATGGGATCCAACTATACACTGACACTGTCATATAGACCCTACCCTAGACTGCACAGCATAAATAAACAATCAGTGCATGTGATAAAGAATAATACTCACCTAGTGTACATGAGATGGAAGAGAGGTGATGAGTGAGTGTGAAGGGGGGAATAGCACCTGTGAAGAGAAGATGATGGTAGGAGAATAGGTGCTCTCACTGGACCGCGACAGCTGGTCTTCCCACGCCTTCATACCACCACATTCACACTCAGATAAGTATTTATCAATAGTCTATCATGTTGCCTTTGCTGTGATATAGGCTGCCAAACAGTCTTTCCCTAATCATTCTACCTACCACTAAAAGACCTGTAAAGACAAACAGAAAGACAGTAATATATGGAAGAAGGCTATGCCTATACCTACCTATCACTCAAGCCTAGGAGAGCTCACATTAGAAAGTGTTTCCTTAACACTTTTGCTGTCAAGGTGGCAGTGGCAAGATGGTCATGACACACTGGTATGTTGTATGGCAACAAAAGCGTTAAGAACACCTCAACACATTAGGCTTAACAAGCACTATCCCTGCATGAAATATGATCAAATAGTTTTTATGCTTCACTGGTTATTTATCCATTGCCTGGCAGGGATTTACATTGAGCACAGACTTGCCTATGGCAGGAATGCTCCACTAATTATTAGAGATTGATTGATTCCAATATTGGCCGATATTTCACCATGAACAAAACCATATTGAAGATTTAACAGGACAGCTTGATTTAATTTTAAATTCTCCTTGATGAACTCCCTATATAACATTCTCAAGGGTACTCCATATGAACACACCCAATGAGAGCAATCAACACCAACAGTTGAAAGGTTCAGTAATTAGTGAAAAGCAGGAGAAACATCCACCTACATTGAAGAAATTCACTGCATTACTCAACTGCAAAGCTCACAGAAAAAGACAAGAGTTCATTTAATTGAGGGAGGGGATATATAAGGCCACCAAAGAACACTTAAAAATACTAATAACAATCATCCATACATTACTGAAGCATACTAGCATATGAAAATGGTTGCAAGGCAATGAAATAAGAGTTAAAGAATAGAATTATAAGGAATTTGAGCAAGCTTAGAGTATTTAATGAGGTTTCATCTGAATTCAAAGAAAATAGTGTCGTATAGTATTAATAAATGGTATTCCTTCGTTTTGTGCACAGTGCGTACAGCACATGCACAGTCTATCTCAACTCCGACTTCGTTGTGTGCACAGTATATTTTAACTAGTCCCACAATGAGATATATGGTGGACTTGTGAGACGG